>JAQQAE010016381.1:0-11777 GCA_029823295.1 Pseudamia nigra
GACATGAATTTTCGGAATTTGTGACATCACAAGTGGGAATCAATCACAGTTAAGCTTAAATGCATAAGTCCTGCCCCCATGACTGAATAGAATTATTCATTGTAAAAGATTACAAGATTACCAAGCATGCTCAAGCTACAATTAGCCCTGCCCTCACAAGCAACTGACCAATATTCATGACAGTTCTTTTCAGAATAACATCCATGAAAAGTGTATTATTCTATGTTTGCAGTAATGTTGTATCAGAATCATACACTGTATATATGTATTAGTGGACAGAGGAATCATGACATTACCTGCTGGCTTCTGAAGAGTGGTTCTGTGGTCAATCAGGATGTCGTTTCCTGGATGACATTTTGGAATGAAAAGAAGACATGACGACATTTGGATAAATGAAGGTTTTACAGTGTGGCAGCAGCTTGGAAGTGTCATAAGAATCAGAAACCAGACTACCACTACAATTTGAAGCTGATTCCCCCAGTGGCCATTTGCTGGTACAACACCCAGAAAACATTTTTCCCATAGACCACAATGATAAAAGAGATGTCTGTAAAACTGCTGATAGGACACCTACAGGTGCAAAAAGGTCAGAAATTACTCTTTATATTAGTTTGTATAAAATAGAGGTTTGAAACATTGTGAATTGCCAAAAGGCTCATAAAATAGGTTTTAATATACATGACATCACCCACAGTGTACAGTCTGAGCAATCATTGGACAAGCAGGAGAGGATGGAGGGGGGCAGGGCAGCCAGTAGTGTGCAGAGACCCTAACATGGAAATCAAACTTTTTTTTGCTTCATCCCCACTGAACAGCTTTCCACTGGGAATGTACGGATGCTATCTTGAATACCTGTGGCTTTGTCAGTAGTCTTATGAGCTAATGCTAACCGCTAGCTTACAGATTCTGTAAAACTTCCTCAAGCCTTGCCTAAAAAAATGATATTGCTGTGTTGATAGTGTACGTGTGCAAACACAACTACAGTCAGGCATCTGTCAGGAGAAACCATGCACTATTAAATGAATAGAAGCTGCAAAGGGCTGACTCAGTCTGATTCCACCAGCATTTCGAGTTGCCCTATAGTCCAGCTTGACATAAAGGGCAACTCGAAATGCCCTATATTTCGAGTTCCTAGACAATTCCTAGATTATCTGTCATAATATCATAATAATAGATAAAATTTTAAAGTTGAACCACCTTATAAAGTAAACTATCATTTATAAAGTGTCCAAATGAACATTTAAGACCATGATGCCTCCTGAAGAAAATGTATTCACTTCACTCCATGGGAGCCAGGGCTTGTTGGAGTGAATAGCTGCTAGCAGTATTACAAATTTAAGTTACTTCCACATCAGCCGTACTGCACAGCTCAACTCAGATCACTTGTCATCTGTTGTTCAGCCATCTCGGCCTTTTCAGACAAAAAGTGGGCAATTACAGCACCTCTCAGTGAAATCAGTACAGTATATGTACATGGCAGAATTACAAAGAGACTCTTTTAAAACCAAGGAAAAGTCAAGCAAACACACTTGATTTTAGCAACACCCTTAAAGAAGTTTTTAATAGGCACATAGGACCTTGAATATCTTTATCATTTACAATTCTCTCGCTGTCTGTGACTAATTAAAATATCACTGCGGCGCACCTGCTTCTTTATTGTGCATTTGGATGAACATGCATTATGATGTGGAATGTGAATTTGAGACCGCTGGCAATCTGAGCTAACTGAAGCTAATAGTCTTGGAATTCACTCTGATGGTCTGTTGGGATGGCTCACAAACGTTTACTGTTGACATCTGTTTCAATTTCTTAGCTTAATCATATTTGCCTTCCCATTTACATTAATTTTTGTAAATATGAACATTACCTAAACTGTTTGTGCTCACAAGCCAAATGGTATCGACGAGTTCTCTGTGTGGCAGGAAGGAGTGTGTTTTCCACAGTGAACAGCCGTTCAGATAAACAGGCAGCCTGGCAGGAAGTAAAACTGCTGTTTGGTTGAAATTATTGATCATATTAATATGCAATGATTATTTTCTTAGGGCAAATTTGTTGTCTAAATACCAGTTTGAAGTTGTGTAATTAAAAATCGCTTTGAAGAGGACTCCAGTAAATAGACTTGACATTTTAAGAAACATATTTTTGAAAACAGCTCCATGTGAAGTGTTTGTTACTCAGCACTTCAATAGAGGACATTTCAGAACGAATTAGGATTTTAAACTGCTGCTGAATGTTTATTTGTACCACATCCACCACGCTGCAGAGTAAATAAAAGAAAAAGGAAGCAACAAGAAAAACAAAGATACTCTTTCATCAGGGGTATTTTTGCTTTTTTTCAAATATTTTAAAAGTGACAGAGATTGTACATTTTTTATGATGGTGGGCAGTTCAAATAAGCGTATGAACACGAAGAATTGTCTGTTTCAGGAAAGACAAAATAAAAATATGTGAGAGACGAGGCTAAATGTGACATTTTGAGAAGCTAGTGCATCATGGTGCAAACAATATCTTGAGCCTTTTGTACTAAAAGGTCAATTTATGCCTTTTAAGTGTTGCTGACTTCCATTTAAATTGTGAGACACAGAACTGGATTTTAAAGATGACGCAAATTTGACACTAGATTTTTTTCTGAAATTTAACATGGCTGATATTTTCTTTCTTTCTTTATCTCTATTAAAAGTTACAGAACAACACACACAATATATATTGGCAGTTCATTTAACCTTCTAAATTATTATGCACTGATATACTTTGACACTAATAAAGTATCAAGATGTACTGAAGTTTGAACTCACTTACCGAGAAATGATACAAACTTCACTACATGGAAAAATATTCTTATTATTATAATAATATCCATGTTATTCTGACCAAACTCCAGTTGTTTACAGCACTTGCTGTAAACAAAAGTGCTTTGATGTGGACTCTTCCCTTTACAGTGAGTTCTACACATTTTACTATTTTGAACAAGAGGAATTTTAAACTGAAGTCACATTTTTATACCCAAATTTGAGCCGCACTAAACTTCTCTGAGAAGTAAGGAATTAATCGAGCGTAACAGTCAACCTCTAGAACAAAACTTGCTGCTCAGAAATGGGAGTAAAAAACTGAAATTTGGCATCTTAAAAAAAAAATACTAATAATATACTTTGCTATTTTGTCAGCTTTTTTGTAAAGCAGTAAATTTTGAAATTCATAGATAACAACATTAATTACATTTTTACATTAAAACTATCCATATCTGTTTGAAGACCTGGACACATACTGGTGGATTAACATTACAGAAGCATAAAACATATTTTTTTAAGTTTTTTTTCTGAAATTAAATATTACTGACCTAACATATTTTGCATATTTTATCTCTGTTGAGACCTACACAATAATGCACAGCCAAGATATATTGGCAGTAGTAATAATACCTCTAAGGTACTATTACCTTAGAGGTATTAAAAAAGTATCAAAGTTTGAGCTAATTTACTGAGAACTGATACTAACATCACTGCAGAAAGAGAATAATCCTATCAATATGGATCCATATTAGTCTGACTGACGTCCAGTTGTTTAAATTTCCATGTTAATATCTATTAATTTTCTATGTTTGTGCATTTTTTCTGTAACACATTACAATAGGGAACAAATCACCAAATAACCCCTGACCCAAATAAAAAAGCCAGTACACTACAAACACATACACTATGCACTAAGCAACTAATTCACAGTCAGTATGTGTACATTTTAGAAATACAGCATATGAATCAAAAGTGTGTGATGCTGTTGGAGTACAAAAATTGCTTGAGCAAATCCATCCCCGACTTGGATCACTTACAAGAGCTTGTCTGCTTATTTTTCCAGTGATTAAATTGACTGTAATCTTTGCTTTCTGTGCCATGCGACACCACTGGATCCATCCGGTAGAAATAGATGGACAGAAGGAAACGCTTCGGTTCAGGAATACTTTGAGCCCACTGGATGGAGCTGCAATGATATAAGAAGAAAAACCCCACTTGAATTCGACGCTTAAAAAACCCAAACCAAAACATTTCGTTAAACATAGCCACAGTGAAAAGTATATGCCTCATATCTCTCATTACATGTGTCTTTAAAGTTGCAGCAGTCACTGGCAACTAAAATAAATCATAATGCGTGTATGCGGTGAATTAGTCTGATGGAAGTGGATAAAGGACGACAGAAGAATGTGACATAATGTCAGGATTAAACTAAAATAATTCAACTTAAATGAGGTCAGAGTATTTGTAGATAGAGCTGATATATGTGGTAATGACTCCAAAATTGATGGGACATGAGATTGCAAAAGCAAAGCAAATATTGTGTTTTTATTACATATTTTACTTGGATTACAATAACAAAGTCAAATGCTAGAACAGAAAATAAGCAGCTAATGAATGTAACATAAACGGCTGAGTGGAATGTAAACTTTATGCCTCATCATTTTTTTTCCCTTCACTCAGTTTTCAAAGTTTGAATTCTTGACGCTTTCCACCTCCACGGCAAAGGAGGCAAATTGTTGACCTTGACTTAATGTGTTAGTTTTAATATAGTTTTGTACTGTTGATGACTCCAGATACATTTATGAGCATTAGCCAACAAAGCAAACTGAAGTCTAGCCCAAACAAACTGGGATGAAAGGCGCCCTTTGATCCATGGCCGACCATAGTGACTTCAGCACTTCAGCTCGATTGTTTTCAGCTGAGGTTTCTCTGGGTGGCTTCACTTCAAGCTAAAACAGAAACTGCCGGAACAGGATTTACTTGGGATTTAAGAACCACAAAGTTGGTTCACAAAAAACCTCTCTGTTAAACTAAACAGACGGTTAGTTTTGCTGCAAGTAGCCCTTTAAGTTATTGTGATATGGAATGACAAAAGCCTTGACACAAGACGCCACACTAAATATTCACTTTTGTCTTCGGACTATAAGCTCCGTCATTTCATACCACTATGCAGAGCTTTAGGTTCAGGGTTCGACAGCTCACATCCTGTCTGATCATAGTTGTGTGTGACATTTCAAAGAGGATTATAAGAATGAAATGTGATTTTTTTTTTTTAAAGTATTTTCACGTGACCCCTTAGCACTTGACCTCTGATAGGGCAGCGGAGCGTAGCACCGAGAATCAGACTTGTGGGACACGCATGTGGTGCAGTTCATACTTTCATGAACCTGGCAGAGTGAGATTTAGAAGTGGATGAACACAATGGTTTCAGAAATAATTTTAAAAGAACACGTTAAGATGATGCTTAGTTGAAGAATAAAGTTGAACCTTCAAGGCGATCTGAGCACCCTTCATTAAAAAATTATAATGTTGTGTCCTGAGGATACAAAACAATAAACCCAGACGCAACTTTAACTCTAACCACGGTCCAGTTTATCTGCCCTCACAGACACACTCCCACTCCCTCCAACTATTAATAAATTATTGTGTATTTGCTACTCGTGGCCAACACAAACAGCTTTATGTGCTTGAACATGTTGACAAAGCGGCCATGGCTCATTGGTCGTTGATGGATGGCTGTGTGTGCCTTGCTAATTATTAGTACACATAAAAGGATGCTGTTATTTCCAGACGTGGCCCAGCAGGCCCCAGCCGGAGGGGTCACTAGGTAAATACGAAACCATCAGTCTGCGACTATATCACTCAATCTTGATGTATGAGCAAAGAGGTACAAATTAAACGTGCAGCGACCTTCTAGGGGGTACTGCACTCAACAGGGCGCCATTTGGGCTAATTCCTGCACAGGGTTCAAACAATAGGCCACTATACCACATGGTATAATTACTTTGTGTACACACATCTGGATTTAAGCTCCCAGAGGAAGCTAATACACTTGAAAAAAGCGGTCAACCATTTTAGATGTGCAAAATTTAGTATTTGTGGGTAGCACACAAAAGGAGGATCGTGCATGTGTGTGGCTGTGCATGTAAGTGAAAGGGGGTTCATTTCAAATGTAGGGTGATGAATAGTTGCCAGCTATTGACCT
Source organism: Pseudamia nigra (assembly GCA_029823295.1). Lineage (NCBI taxonomy): Eukaryota > Metazoa > Chordata > Actinopteri > Kurtiformes > Apogonidae > Pseudamia > Pseudamia nigra. Next base: position 5,995 of record JAQQAE010016381.1, read on the forward strand.
TTTCATGTCATCTGCTTAATCATTCCGCTGAAACATGGAAAAAGGATCGTCTTTGAGCTCAGCGTTCAAAGATTACATGTCATATAAGTAGCATCTCCCAAATATTTCCCCTGCTTTCTATTTTCCCTTCACACATATAGGCTTCCCACTCCAGTTACAACCATCTTGCTTCTATTTGATGACATTACAGCCCCACTTTCCATACCAATACTATCTGTGTCATTTTGACAAACATATACAAGATGTACCATGCGGGGCCTCCAGATTCAGGGATGGTGCAGAGCTGCTGCATCTGGATTTTATAGCCGCTCAATTTTCTCTGCTGGTGTGCGGCTCACATTTGATGTGATGAGCTGGCCTGGCTAACATGGAGTCTGCATGAATGTCAACTTGAGACCGATATTGATATTGATCCTCAGGTTGAGACAGTTGCAGGTCTTCAGCCACAACACAGTGTGAGGCAGAGGGATGAATGTGCATGAGGACGTAAATAACCAAGACACTGAGGAAAGTACCCCGGACTGATGATATGTTCTGAAACTTGTGGTTAGTGACGCCTTCTCGAGTAATTCACAAGAATTGTTATCTTGTTTTGTTTTGTACCAAATCATGAAGGGGCATTTTGAAGATAATTATGTTTCCACAGCAGACCTGCTTTAAGGCACATAACTTAATCCATCCAAGCTTCATGACAAGCTTCATGTGCAGCATACAAGTATTTTAAAACTCAAGTACAAATATTTATAACTTTATTGATAGTTTACTTGTACAAGATGTACATTCATATTTTATGAATCAAAAGGGGAAAACAAACTGTACGATGATTCATGTTTAGGCATGCTTGCATATGAAATGATAATCAATTTAATGGGTACAACAAATTCCATGGAGTATCGTTAAATTCAATCATCCCTGAAATGTTTGTAAACTCGGACACGCTACATTTTAGGCAAACAATGCACTACAGCCACACCTCCTAATTTAAATTTAACACTTAAAAAAAACATACAAAAATAAATGCAAAGCCATGTAAAAATGTACACTTGTAGTTCAACTATTTCATCTTTCATAAACTTTCAGACAAAATAATAAATAAAACACCCATATGTTTAATTTAAAATGGAGACATAGATAAACGATTCTAAATGGAGGTCTGTGAACAGAGAAAATGTTTGGACACTGTTAGCGGCGTGTGGACCGGAAAAAAGATCGACATGTGAAGCGCAGCTTTGACAGCAGAAACGGTTCTCGAATGAATGTTTTAATTCCAAATTTTTTGTCCTGTCTGGAACACTTTGAAAGATACACTCTGAATTATTTGGAAATTAATCATGAAATGTCACATATAACATGCAGAATTAAGCTCATAGTGTAAACAACTGTTTGGCTTGGGTTACAGTGCTGATTTGTTGATTTTATTACGAACATTTTCCAAACTTGTGAGTGGAGTTTCACAAATATTGGTAAGAGTACACATCCCTAATATTTGTAGCATCCAAAAGTGTGCTCATGTCTTCCTCAACAAGCAACAAATGTATTCCTGATGCGTACAAAACTGATTGGATACATAAGAGGGCTGTGTGTTATATGGCACCAGGTCTGAAACAAAATATTCACTGCCTTAGAAAAACTAGTGTGTTTGTTAAAGAAATTCAACACTCCAACAGTGCATGAAAAACAACAGAATAATCATTGGGTCTCTTTATCATTGAGGATTAACTGCTAGCTGTTTTACTTTTTTGCTATTTACAGTATTGCACTTAAACTGCACACCATTGCATTTCAGTTTGACTGATGCTTTCTTCATATTTTCAGAATTAGAAAAAAAAAATCAATTATACCCTTTATCCAAGATAATGTCCTTTTTGCTGATCACATGACAATATCAAACCCCTCCCCCTTTTTTAATTAGTAAAGTAGTATCTGCTTGTAGTGCCATTTGTAAACACCCACATACAAGACCTGAAGTGCAAAGGCTATCTTCACTTCTTTACCCAGGATACAACACAATAAACAAAGGTATAAAGACAGAGAGAGAGCACGCTGTGAGGAGAAATACAAAGTCTCGCCGACACATGCCCAGTAACACAGAATAGCATCTCATCCCTCTGCAGCAAAGAAAAAAGGAGTTGTTGCTTTTGTTCGAGCACGAGTCCGCAGAAGGAGGATATCAAACCGTAATGGAGACCTTTCACTTGGTTCGTTTGGGAGAGTTGTGAGCAATGGCAGTGTTAAAAACAGTTGTCGAGCGTTATGTCAGGTGTGGATGGAGGCCAGTCCCAGAACGGTCCTCCATTAGAGCTCATGCACTTGGCAGCAGCAGGGAACACAGTGGTTGGAGACAAATATGGCCTTTTTAATGTTTTCTTTTTTCTTCGTTTTTCTAGTTTGAGGGTGGGAGGGTGTAAAAGTGAGAGTTGCTCCAATGCCTCGGAGAGGTGTTGTGTGGGTCTGTTTCCCCATGCTCAACCCTTTGCATTGTCAACATGGCGGCAGCGAGCCTCTGCTTTTGGCCCTGCTGCTGCCTGTTTGCCAGTTTACTTTGTTAAAACGTCTTCTGGTCTGATGGGCTCGGCCTGGCCCTCAGACAGACATCCACATGTGTTTGTACGGTCCTTGGGATGTGATCTGTGCCTGGAGTGGACTGAGCCACTGGCCCCGCAGAAGTCCTGCCTGTTGGGCAAAAAGTAAAAGGTGATTTCATTGGTATTTAATTACCGTTCTCTACAAGTGGTTTGTTTTGGCAGCTGGTTTTGTGACAATTTTCTCGCTCCCTCCTTCTTTTTATTTTCTTCCTCCACTGTTCTCCCTCTTTCACTCTCACACACACTCTCTCCCCCCTCTCTGTATGTGTTCCTCTCTTTCATTCTCACTCAGTGTTTTTGTTTAGTTTAGTTTTAGCTGTGAGTGTCACGGCCTTTTCACAGGCTCAGTCTTGTGTGAGAGGCGATTATGGGCATCAGGCGAGCGGAGGGGCAGCCCGGTGGGGTCAGAGTCCCAGAGCCTCGGTGTGTTTTCTTGCCTTGAGTCGCAGGTCGGCGATGCTTGAGTTCTTGCTGTTGCTTTTGGCAGCCGCTGCCACTGCTGCTGCTGCAGAGGCCGAGTCAGCAAGCGATGCGATTGGTAGTCCAAAAGGAGGGGGCGGGAACATCAGATAAGGAGCATGAGCAGCCAGGTGAGGATGCAGGTGGGGGTGGGAGTGGGTGACCCCATCCAATTGAAGCTGAGCTTGAACCTGCAGACCAGTCAAACACAAAGTTAGTGAGCAGCAGCCCCTTAGCCGTGTGTGTGTGTGTGTGTGTGTGTGTGTGTGTGTGTGTGTGTGTGTGTGTGTGTCTGCGCATATCTGTCTTTGTGTGTGTGTGTCTGTGTCTGCGCATATCTGTCTTTGTGTGTGTGTGTCTGTGTGAAGAGGGTTAAGGATTTAGGTTTCACAGTCTGACACTATTAAATTCCCTCTCAGATTTTACCCCCTCAAAGCTGTTGCTTACAGTGTGTTTTCTTAGAAAATAGTTAAGGGCTGCGCTCTGTGCTTTAGCCCTTTTTTCATGTCAGCTATTCTAAAACTTAATGAATCATACATTGCTCTCAGACACCACATTCAATTTAATCGTCTAGAATCAAAGTCCTTCTAAGACCCAGAACAGATTTGTTTAATTCAGACTGAGGACTCCGTTATACCCTTGGAAATATGCAGTCTTGTTATCCTGATTATGTATTCAATTGCATAAATAAACAATTTTGCACTAAAAAGATATTCACATATTTGGAGATATAAATATTTATCCAGACATATTCCTGAGTCAAGGGGAAAAAAGAAACCATAAGAGGCATAGAATATCAGTTTTCACATTCTTGGCAATTATTTTATAAGAAGTAGGTGAAAATTAAGCATCAGCTTACTTCAGAGAGAAGGAGCTCAGCCTGTTGCCATTTCTCATGTGTTTCAAACAGCAGAGGAAAAACCGATGTATTCTTCCCAAACCGAAGTACAACAATATGTAGACAATGTTCACTTATATCAGCCTAAAATAATTGTTGAAGTCTTTAAATAAATGGGAAAATTATGATGAACCACAATTATTCATATAAATAAAAACTGCCTGCAAACATCAAACCCATTGCACGTACACAATCGACAAACAACCAGGTAACTACAGTAACTGCAGCTGTGTTGATAATTTCCAAATATACAGTGGGATTCAAATGCAACAACACTAGTGGAAAACTAAATTAACATCTTGCAACATGTGGGGTAATTTTGTTCTGCGGGACAGAACAGAAACTGATCTACCCCTAACAAAACAGGCAGTGGACACTGGGGAGTTTGTGCATTAGGGTTCATACAGGTTTGAACATTAATCTATGTATTTTAAAGCATCATTTTCAATTTTGTTTTACAGGTCCAGTTTTATTCAATGACTGGAAAGTTTTAAGACAATTCCAGCCATCAACCTTATACACACCTTATCGATTATCTATTCATTTGCTTTACATCTGTACATTGCATTATAATATTTGTGCAGCGTCTGTGGGAAGCGCTTCTGCTTCCACCTCCAACAGAAAGCTTCTCTCTGTATGCAGGCCTCAAGCCTACACCCCTGCTAGTGCAGCTCAATGCCAATATTCATCAGAGCCCACTCCATTCCCCGCTTTCATCATCTCTTTTATGTGCTCGCGCCTGCCGCACTGTTGGCTTAATTAGGCCACTGCTTTTCACAAGGGTCAAGCAGACAACACAGCATTCAGGACGTAAAAGCAGATAGCAGCAGATCAAATGCCTGTCCATCTCCTCCTTCTCTGTACACAACGCCTGGCCAAGCCTGTCCACAAAGCAGCGAGGTGAAAGGTGCACTGAGGTCGGATCTCCATCACCCTCCAACACACATGCACACAATCTCTCATCACTTGCATTTAATAACTGCAGATGGCCTATACATGCATGTGACCAATATAGACACCATCTCATTTCTCCACAGCAGATACATGCTTCCACACACGTACGAACTTGCTGTATTCATCCACATGCCCTGTATTTTTTTTTTCACAGATTCCTCCTCCAGATGCTAACTTATCTTTTCCCTGCAGCTGCCTACATAGTGCACACTTCTGCATTTAATTTGTGCTACAATGAGTTCCACTTAAACCATCTCATTGACTACATTCCTTTAGATTTCTCAGGCTTTGTCAGATTAGATTAATACAAGAGCATGGCCTACCTGTTGGAAGGGCATCCGGAGGGCACCCATATTGACATAGGGCGCTACCCTGCATGCATCGAGGTGGCTGCCGCTGCCCAAAATAACACCTGGAGAGAAGGGAAAGATGTCTGTCAGACAGCCAGACAGTTGTTGTTATGTGAGATGAGGAGGTCACAATTTTCAACGTGCAATTAGAAATAGTGTCAAATTTGAAAATAACCCCAGAATAAAAAAGACCCACATATAATAAGCTGAAAATGTCAGAAGGAGATACATTTACCTTTGTGCATCTGGTTTTCTTGTTTTCGACATTTTGCTCTTCTGTTCTGAAACCAAACCTGAAATAGGAAAAGAAAATTATTAGAGGATAATAATAGACACAGACACAGTGAAAATAATGAATCCCCAATTTGAGCCCAGATAGACAGACAGATAGAATGATAGACAGACAGAATTATAGATAGATAGATAGATAGATAGATAGACAGAGAGACAGACAGACAGACCGATAGATAGATAGATAGATAGATAGATAGATAGATAGATAGATAGATAGATAGATAGATAGATAGATAGATAGAT
>JAQQAE010016382.1:0-11777 GCA_029823295.1 Pseudamia nigra
AGTCTAATGTTTATCAGTACATTACAGAAAATAATGAACTTTATCACAATATGCTAATTTTTTGAGAAGGACCTATAATTCAGGACGAGTATGTATATTTGCAGTCTAATAATAATCACAGGCTCACTAAATATATGAAATACTGTTGATAAACTACATAGTGCTACAAATCATAAAGGTAAGTGAACTTACCTTTATTTGTAGTTTTTATAACGACCATCTAATTTGCTGGTAAAGATGAACAGGAAAAGATGTTATAATGTAGTTATTAGATAAATCATATTTCACTGAAGATCTCACTTGTAGCTGATCTGCAACTTCATATTCTCTACCTTCATAAAGGAGAGACTGAAGTGAAAATTTCCCACAAAATCATAACATTTCCATGTACTCTTGCATTTAACAAAGTATGTGCAACCAGGTTAAGATATACATTGGGGCAAAAAAGTATTTAGTCTGCCACTACTTGTGCAAATTCTCCCACTTAAAAAGATGAGAGGCCTGTCATTTTCATCACTTCAACTACGAGAGAGAGAATGAGAAAAAAAAATCACATTGTAGGATTTTTAATTAATTGGTAAATTCATTGGTAAAATAAGTATTTGGTCACCTACAAACAAGCAAGATTTGTGTCTCACAGACCTGTACCGACTTCTTTAAGAAGCTCCTCTGTCCTCCACTCGTTACTTCTATTAATGGCACCTGTTTGAGCTCATTTTCAGTATAGGAGGTCCTCGGGTTACGGACGAGTTCCGCTCCTAGGCTGGCAACGCAACCTGAATTTGCGTGTAAGTCGGAATTAACCCTTTAATACGCCCCAAATACCCCTTAAATCTTTAACTATCCAAATGCCGTATTTTCCTGATTAAAAGTCACAGTTTTTTGCATAGTCTGGCGAGGGGAGCGACAAATACATCAGCGATTTGTATTTTGAATAAATTCGACTATAGGGTGTTTGAGAGGAGACAAGCCGTGACATCTGCCTACAGGCACGCTGCCGCGCGTTCCCTGAACAGACACGACCTGTTCTGTTCGGCCTTTTTCCGACCTTTTGATGATCTCCAGCTTGGTTTCCATCGTAATGGCCTTCCTCTTGGCTGGACCAGCATCGCTAGACGATACTGCTTTCTTTTTTGGGGCCATGATGTGAAAAAAGAGGGTGAAAAAGGCAAGGAAACCGACAAAATTACAGAGCACAAACACAGACACTCTACACTATGCGACAACTGGAGACAACATCGCGGACGAGACTCAGGCATCGTAAAGTCAAAACAGCGTAGGTCAAGTACCGTGTAACCCGAGGACTACCTGTATAAAAGACACCTGTCCACAACCTCAAACAGTCACACTCCAAACTCTACTATGGCCAAGACCAAAGAACTGTCAAAGGACACCAGAAACAGAATTGTAGACCTGCACCAGGCTGGGACTCTGTGCAAATAGGTAAACTGCTTGGTGTGAAGAAATCAACTGTGGGAGCAATTATTAGAAAATGGAAGACATACAAGACCACTGATAATCTACCTCGGTCTGGGGCTCCACGCAAGATCTCACCCCATGGGGTCAGATAAGAAATGATCATAAGAACAGTGAGCAAAAATCCCAGAAGCACACAGTGGACTTGGTGAATGATCTGCAGAGAGCTGGGACCAAAGTAACAAAGACTACCATCAGTAACGCACTATGCCATCAGGGACTCAAATCCTGCAGTGCCAGACATGTCCAGGCCCATCTGAAGTTTGCTAGAGAGCATTTGGATGATCCAGAAGAGGATTGGGAGGACATATGGTCGGATGAAACCAAAATGGAACTTTTTGGTAAAAACTCGACTTGTTGTGTTTGAAGGAGAAAGAATGCGGAGTTGCATCCAAAGAACACCATACGTACTGTGATTCATGGGGGTGGAAACGTCATGCTTTGGGGCTGTTTTTCTGCGAAGGGACCAGGATGACTGAGAATGTATGGGGCCATGTGTTCTGAGATTTTGAGTGAAAATTTCCTTCCATCAGCAAGGGCATTGAAGATGAAATGTGGCTGGGTCTTTCGGCATGACAGTGATCCCAAACGCACTGCACAGGCAACGGAGTGGCTTCGTAAGAAGCATTTCAAGGTCCTCGAGTGGCCTTGTCAGTCTCCAGATCTCAACCCCATAGAAAATCTTTGGAGGGAGTTGAAAGTCTGTGTTGCCCAGCGACAGCCCCAAAACATCACTGCTCTAGAGATCCGCATGAAGGAATGGACCAAATACCAGCAACAGGGTGTGAAAACCTTATGAAGACGTACAGAAAACGTTTGACCTCTCATTGCTAACAAAAAGTATATAACAAAGTATTGAGATGAACTTTTGTTATTGACCAAATGCATATTTTATCGAGGAATTTACCAATTTATTAAAAATCCTACAATGTGATTTTCTGGATTTTTTTTTTTTTTTTTTCCCCCTCATTCTGTCTCATAGTTGAAGTGATCCTATGATGAAAACTACAGGCCTCTCATCTTTTTAAGTGGGAGAACTTGCACAATTGGTGGCTGGTGAAATACTTTGTTGCCTCATTGTATGTTGTCTTCAAAGGCACTCAGCCTGCCCAGTTTAATGGGTTTGAAGGTTCAACATCCGAAAAGGGTTTTTTTTTTTTTTTCCCCTTTTTAGGAATACATGCTGTTTTTGTTTGGTTTTTTCAAGGAGGACTTTGTTAAATTTGTGGTTGAATTGGCATTTCAAAGAGGAAATTTTCAGAACAGCTGCAGTCGGCAACGATGCAAAATGAAGAGCTGCTAGGTAGTCCAAATAGTTATTGGCAGTATCGCTCTCAGACATAGGAAACAATATAAACAAATCCTCTACTACATGTGAAAGCAACTTAAATGTAGCACTTTAAATTTTATCCTACATTACATCAGGTCTGGATTTCAGGAGTGCATTCTTTACTTATGTGCTGTAGTTAATGAGGATTGGTTTATCGTTGTACATTTTGTCTTTTAATTTTTCCAGTATAATAAAAGTTGGCAAAAGCAGGCCACCATCACACTTCTGTTGTTAATCAATTCTTCTCTTTTTCGCAGGCATCTTGCGGTACAGGGTGGATTTCCAGGGCATGGAGTATCAAGGAGAGGACGATGAGTTCTTTGATTTGGATGACTACTAGGTAGTCGGGGACTGATATTGGGAGAAAAAAAGAAAAGCAAAGGAATGAATGAAGAAATAAGGAAAGAAAAATGCCACCTCTCTTGCAGCAAGTGAGAGGTGCAACTGTGTTGACCATATATATGACAGACACACCTTCCAATTTACCTGTTGCATACACAAACTTGCGCATACAATTCATCTGTACACATGACAAAATACATCACACAGCCTGAAGAGGAGTGAGATTTTCTTTCACCCAGAGAGGGAGAAAGCCCTTCCTGAATAAATCCCTGCCTTAGAGTGCTGGTTCCTTCCCCTAGTTGGATTGGACTCGACTCATTTTTTTTTTTTTCTTCCTCCCCTCCATTTTGAATGAACACAACAGCAAGTTCCCAGATTCCTCGTTGCCCCCAACTTGCTCTAAAGATGAACTCTGGGCTCAGTCCTCACAAATAGAAAATATATTTTCCTTCCTTGCCTCATGTCCCTTCCCTCTCTTTGTCTTCTATGCTTTCTCCTTTTTTCTTTACTTTTTTTTTTGCGTTTCATTTTTTACTGGTAACTGCTGCTGTTGTATTTTATGAGAGTGGGGGATTTTTTTTACCTGGGTTTCTGTAGAGAAAGGGGGACAAAGTATTAAATTTGAACTGCTGAAAACCATTGCTACCTCCTCATCTGCTGTGGTCTCAATAATTATAATTTTATTTTATTTTTTAAATTTTCTCATAAAATGTATATGCTTCAATTATTGTGAGAGTGATAAGTATGCATGAATGATCTTTGGGTAATTAAGGATCCACAATACATTAATGTATGAATTCAAGATGTCAAACTTTGAGGTTCTCAAATTTTGGTAAAGATTTGCAATAGTGTCCATAAGGTAATACCTGCTGTTGAAGTTGATTTCTCCAGTTTCCAGGTATCTTAATTCAAATATTTCAAGAGTGATTTTTGGTTGAACAATGGTTGCCAGTTCATACAATTACAAATCAACTCAAAACACATCAAATTATTCAAGCAAGAATTGGCAAGTGTAAACATGTCAAAACTTTTTATACTGGATTATTAATGAAGGATCACCAAAGATTTAAGTTGTGCCTAGGTGCCAGGTTTATGAAATCTGCCATTCAAAAAGGTAAATACCTCCAACAGCCTGACATAATGCAAGTATCTACATTTGATGTGATTTTTGGATATTACCCAAAAAATGGAATGACACTTCTCCAAAGAGACTCACTTTTTAAGTGTTAACTCCAGTCACCTTTGTTCACTTTTAATGATACAGTACCAAATGTGGGTTTGTTTTAATGATGCATCTGTTTAGAAGTTTACAGAAAATTCAAAACATTTTTCAGAATGGCATTTGACTCATGAGTTCATTTCAGTTCATTTACACCAACACACAATGAATCCAAGGCCCTCTGTATTGCAGGTCGTGCTGTTCAGGTGTTGTTATTGTTGGCTTACAGAAGTTTATTCATTATTTGTTTCATCACATATTCAAATACATTTTGCACCATCTCATAGCAAAGCTCTGCGGATGATTGATTTCGCCTTAGTGTATTCCTCTTCAGGATAGCAACAGCATCTTCATCCATTTGCCCTTTTGTTTGGGGGAGTCACCGGGGAAGCCTTGGTAGCACGGTAAGCCAATCAATAAAAGGCAAAGCTATGAAACCACTCCTATTTTGACAGAATCGGTCCAATCATGGTGGCTTTCATTGCATGGGCGTTCCCGTCCTCCACCCACCCTTTTGACACTGCCCTACCAAAGCTGTGTGGTTGAGCGAAGTGAATGACGTCTCTGCATTTGCGGGCCGCCGACGCAGGGCTGGGTTTCCATTTTCAGAGTGAATTTCGGGGGGGATCATCAACATGGAGCCGGAGATGGAGGACAAAACGTTGGAACTTATGGTAAGAATAATTTCGATGTGGCATCCTGAACACCCAAAGTGTTCATTATTATTCTAAAATTAAGGGAAGCGCCGAGGCTCAATTCGACGGGAGGAATAGACTGAAGTGGTTTGTCGGAGAGGTGGAGGGGAAAGGAGGGGGGACCAGAAATCAGAGAGGGCCTGAAATTACCGATACCGTTGGCTAAGAATGCTGTGTATACCGCTCGGATTGATCAAGAAGACACAGACATCAGTAGCGGATTAATGTAACTAATGGGGTATTTGGATCTAATTCGCTAAACAGCGGGCCAATCGAGAGGTTGACGTGAAGTCGTCGGGCGAAGACAGCCGAGGATTCTCGGGGTAGCGTTCACTGCGGTGACGCTGCGCCACTTTAACTGGGCCCTGTCTGAAACTTAGCCATTTAGCTAACACAGACAAGAAGGCGATGAACCTCGTAAATTCACGGGTATGTTATATTACTTAGTTATGTTGAAGTAAACAATAAAGCCACAAATGTATAAAACATTGCAGTTGTGTTTTCGGCGTAAGAAATATAGTCCGAACTCGGATAGTGCACTGTTAGTCTGTTTATATATTTTAAGTGCGTAGAAGGAAGTGTGTTGCTTTTTCATTCGCGTAGTGTAACCAAAATTAGCAAGGTAGCAATTAGCTTAATAGCTAGTATGCTAAAATGCTATATACACCGCACTGCCATTTTTCACTAAAACAGTTTATTAGTTAGGTCAATGTAACCATTTTGCTTATCGGAAGTGAAAAGTGGCCCCTTTTGATATCGTTATCCTCAATATACTGGGAGAATAAGTAATTTAGTATGCTTGTGAAATGGTTAGCTTTCTGAAAAAGCTAACTGGCTACTCAGATTGGCTAACGTTAGCTTTCTACTAGCTAACATCGTAACAGGGTCATAGTGGCCGGAAAGACCTCTCTTCACCTAATAATCTTGTTTGTTGATAGATTAAACGTTAAAAATGTACACTAACATTGTTAATGTTGAATACATGTAGAAATAGTTTATACAGCTGTTGAAGATAAATACTGCTTGGCTTTTGATTTCTTCGACAATTACATTGTTACAGCAAGGAGCTGCATCGCTTATATATACACACAAGCGCTCTTTCTCTGGGTTCTAAGGCTGGTTACTTTTATAGGTGAAAAGTTAATTTACAAAAACAGATAAGTGCCAGTTTGGAAAAAAAAATGAGCTGACAGTTTTGACTCACTGTCCACACAGAGATCCGAAATCCATTTTTGTGCATCGTTGCCGCTATGTCATTTCTATTGAGTAAAAGACACCCAGCTTCAGTTTGACTGATATTACTTGGAGTCAACAATAAAAAAAATGGGTTTTGAAACTGTTACACACAGTTAGCTGTTCTTGCAAATGAATTCTTCAAATATGTTCAGTACTGAGTTGTGAAACTATAACGATAAACTCTGTAACTAAATATGACATTCCTGTGATAAAGAAGTAATTGTGTCAACCGTTATTTCAGTATCTGGTTTGTGGAAAGTTAAATACTCCAAACAGAAATAAAACACAAAAAATGACTTATTATTATGGTAATAGTGAATAAACAAAGTTTATTCTGCAGCTCTCGATACTATGAATCAATTACATCCTTGTATTTGTCTTCTGAAAATAAAATATTGTATTTGAAGTGCATGAACTACATTGTAGATCTTGTGCTGAAGAATGGTCACACAATATAGAACAGAGGAAATATTAACACTCGTGCAGTCATATAGAATCAAATTTAACAGGCCTTCAGAAAACGTTCACTTTCATCTGGGTTGTATTTGTGTATTAAGTTCGGTTTTATTTTATGTCCCAGTGTTATTCACTAACCACTCCATGACAGTGGGGATGGCAGAACAGTGGGTGGGGTTTCTGTCAAAACCAGAAATATTGACACTAAATCCCATTACCCCTCCCTCTCCTCTACCTACCCCCAACCAGTTCATGTCTAATAATGCTTCTGTGTGTTTTTTATCAGTGTGTATTTTGGTGTGAATGAGTGTGTGTTCTTGCGCTCACTGTGCCAATGTGTGTGTAGCTCTAATACTGGTTTTTCCCCTCACTACCCCCCCACCTCCTCCCCTCTTCTTCTCTACTCACCTTTAACGGTTACACTCCCCCTCCTCTCAATTTCAAACCAAATTTTGTTTATTTATGTATTTGTCCATTATTTCTTTAATGTTGTCACATTTCTTTCACACCACTTGTCCTGTTCCTTTTTCCTCACCACTCCATTCATCTATCCATGCATTAATACATTCATTCACTGCCTTCCTTTGGTTTCTTCTAAACATCCCTCATCACCTCTCCTCCTCTTTTCCTTTACTTCCCATCTCTGGCCTTTCGCTCTTCCCTTTCTCTTCCTCCCTCACCCTGTCCACTTCGTTCTCCTCCTCCCTTCCTCCCTTCCTCTCTCTCTTTCACACAGTGCTCTGTGCCTCGCTCTCTCTGGCTGGGCTGCTCCTCGGTGGCTGAGAGTTTGTGTGCACTCAGGTGCCTGCAGAGCATCCCCTCCACCCGGGCTCACAACCAGGTTCTGCCTCTCTCCTCTTAATTCTGCTGCTCCTCCTCTCCCTCCTTCCATCCTTGCCATATCCTCACCCTTCACTTTTCTTCATCCACTCCACAAAACTCCTCATGCCACCTTGGTGCAGACAGCACCCACTCACCTCTTCACCCTCCTACTGCCTCACCTTCTGTTGTTCTTTCCTCCCTGTTGGAAGCATACTGCTCTCAGGTTCTTCTCTGTTGTCCTCAGATATGATCAACATAATACACAGTGATACACTTTACAATTATTTAAAAAAACTGTAGTCATCTATAAATTACTTTGTAGATGACTAAAAAGTCATTTGAGTGTTTCTGTAACGCAAATTAGAGACTGTTTTAAACAAGGAGTAAGAATTGTACACTTGTATATGAGGTACTGATGGAATAAGGGTTGCCAGAGAATAACTTGGATTGAGCAGTAACATTTTCTCCCCTTGTACCTGGAGGTGTGAGGGCTGAGGTGGGGGGGTCCTTTAAGCTTTGAAGCCTACATGCTTGCTTGCCTGGCTTGTCCTTTTTTCTATTTCTGTTCTGCATGATCATCATCATCAGCAAGCCCATTCTGGCTTCTTGTCCTGTGTGCTTCAGGCTTGGTGCCTAACCATTTATTTGTTGTGTGTTGTTTGTGTGGTTGTCTTAATGGGAACCACAGATATGTTCTCTGTTGGTTTTGCTCAATCTCAACATGAAGAAGCATTGCCATGTTGACTGAATGATGAGGATAAGAACAGCTCTTAAACTATACTCAGTACATAAAGAGAGTCTGACTTTCACTCAGAAGAGCATATCAGGATTGAAGTATCCTTTTACGAGATGTCTCAAGTAGAAACTGCCACTGGCATTATTTCAGTCTCTGCAGTAACAGATGGGTTATTACAGTATGTGATAACTGTATCCTAGCCTTTTTGCTTACAAAGCCATTTCAACTATCTGTCCTTTAACAGTGTTGACCTTTTCCAGGTAAAGGCTAAAAATATGTAATTTCTTCAATACTGGTGAGCATCTTTGCAAACACAAAATATGTAAAGCACTAGCTACCAAAACTCAACTGACGCAATATTGAGGTGTCCTTTTGGTGCAGCTCATATCTAATAGAGACAGCATGATAATTTTCCTCTGTTTCTTTATTTTATGCATTTTGTGCTGTAATTAATGTTAATATTTCAGGGAGTTGAGTTTATTTGGAACCCTATTAGCTGTAGATCATAAGTGCCACTGTTCTTCCTGTGGTCCAATAGAAGATCATACAGACATAAAATTCTAGTAATAATTGAATATATATGTCATTTTTCAGCTCCATTATTCACATTTATAACATATATAAAGCTGTATGAAGTATATAATGTATACATAGGAGAAAAAAATATCAACACACCTGCTCATTTGCTAGCTAAAGTCTATTTATAGTGATAAACATATAGTATGCTAATGCTACCTCAGTATCAATTACTTTAGGAAATATATACAGTATTACAGAGGACCTGCTGTTTGCCAGAATGAGTTCACTACTGTCCTGTGAATTAAAAGAACCTAAATTTCATAGTCAGTTGATTACTGTAAAACAATTATTTGTCAAAACCCTGTTCATAAAGTTCTCCATTTTGTTTGTAGTGCACTACTGACAGGACTTGAACAACTGTAACACTTCAGTCATGCTAGAAATAAGTGGGATTTAGTTACCTCACAGTTTTCTATTCTCCATCCTGCTCAATATACACTGTAAGGCCACTATCTGGTTTAGTTTCATTGCAGTCATGCCGATATTGCTGCCAGTAATGTACCCAACATTTCCTGTCCAGACTATTTCACAGACAAGCAAGCAGTTGGATTCTTTTTGTTGCAGCACCCTTGTTTTTTTTTTTTTTAACTCCATATCTGTGTGTATGCACTGGTGTTTGTGCGTGCACGCCTTTAGAAATCGTAATGACAACCCTTCCTTGGCTGTGTTTGTGGCACACTTGTGTCCAGCGCTACCTAAGCTGCTGCTCTGGCTCTTTCAGTGCCTGTAACACAGACCAAAAGAGAATAAAACACTAACCTACACCTGCTCTTTGTCTTGTCTTTTTTTCCCCATAGACCACATCAGGCATGGAGTCACAGAACCTTGTGGATGATCTTTCGCCAAAGAAGAACACAGTACTTAAGGTGTGTGTGTGTGTACCTTTTTCATTTGTCAGCTTGTTGAATAATTGTCAGCTCTTAATGCATGTAATGAATGGGACTTGGTATACAGGTATAAAACATTTATTTAAACTAGGGGTCGATCAATTATCAGCACCGATACTTGGAATTTTGAAGTATATCGGTGTTTTTTTTTTTTTTTTTCTTTTATCCGACGGGCCGATATCAAGAAATCAATTAAACTGTTTTATTTTGGCTCAGCTGCCCCCTCTCTTTTTCTCTCCTGCTACTGCTGTCTCCAGCATTGTTCCGCCCACGGCGCCATCTGATTGATTAAACAAGTGTAAGTGGCAGAGACACCGATGTGGAAACAGAGAAGCAGAGATGTTTTGTCATGTCGAGAACGAATGGAGTAAACATTAGCAGCTCTGCTAAGCTAGTAGCACCTCCTGACATGTCTGTGAATTACTTGAAACAATGCTGTTCGTAATATTGATTTGGAAACAGTCTGTGATTGTAGAAGCCTGTTTGTGTAATTGAGAGAGAGCGCGTAAGAAATTCAATTCAGTCTTGTTTTGTTGCAGGAAAGTACGCTGAGATGAAGGCTGACTAGCTTTTACCATAACATTAGCTCGCTGGTCCTGCTGTCAGTAGACTGCATTACCAATGGGTTGAATGTATGTAACTTGGAGAATAGTATGTGTTTGTGTGGAAGTCACATGAAAAACTCTACAGCTCACAGCTACTACAATAACTTGTGAGTCGAGGATACATGCACTTCTGGAGCTATTTATTTTCTATTTATGTGATTTAAATAAACATGCTTTAGGCATTTAAACAAAATTGTTTGTATTATTCAACATTTTTACGGCAATTTTTACACTTTTACTGCAAATGAATATCGGCTTCCTTGGCTACTAATAATCGGTATCGGTATGGGTCCTGAAAAACCCATATTGGTCAATCACTAACTTAAACCCTTGTGGCATAACTTAGCATTGGCAATAGGGAGGTAAAAATGTTTCATAGATTCTTGCCCTATGGTTTATCTTTTCTTTTTCTTTTTTTTAGAAAAAAATTTGCAAAGATGGGGTGACATTCATTTTAAATTATTCTTGAAGCCACCCCCTCACATATGTTCTGCAGGATTTACATAATCAGTTTCTCTTCCGCATAGACTAGTCAAATAACATTTGATTTCTTCCTTTTAACTGAGCACATTCTTTTAAACTGTGGAAAGTGTATGAATTCCTTTTTTTATTTTTATGTGTCTGGAGTGACTATTGGAACACAGTTTCATTTTTATGAATTTACTCCACTGATTCAGCAGATTTGAAATCTGTTTACCAGCTCCACAGATAAAACTACCATTTCTGCTTTTTTATAGAAATAAAACTGCTCAGGAAAATGTTACTAAGCTGAGATGAGTTTTCATACATGAATAGCCAGATCCACTTTGATTTGAGAAATTCGTAAGAATATGAACAAAGTACACACAACATAACAAAGATTTGAATTATTTAATTAATTTGTGTCCATGCTCTTTACAGCTTAGTAATGGTCCTGTTGTGGGGTCTCGCAAGCGTCCATCAGAGGGAAGCTATGAGAAAGAGAAAGAACACTGCATTGCCCTGTTTGACCAGTGGTCGGAGGCCGACCAGGTGGAGTTTGTAGAGCGTCTGATTTCCCGTATGTGCCACTACCAGCATGGCCACATCAACTCCTACCTCAAACCCATGCTGCAGAGGGACTTTATCACTGCACTGCCAGGTATCCACATGGAAATGAGTGTTTTGTAATTATAGATTTCTACACAGTGTTTTTCAAAGAGTTCATAACTTACTTTTTTCCATCACATTTCCACAAGCATTGTATTGGGTTGCAAGAAAAGTGGTAATTTACAGCAAATTTGTCCCTCTTGGAACATACACTCACAAAGCCCATTGAGCTACAAATGATGTTCTTAAAATTTCTCGCAGGAATTCCGATTAGTGAGTCTTTAAAAACAGAGTTTATACTTGGCAGTAATTAAAATAAATACAGA
>JAQQAE010016383.1:0-11777 GCA_029823295.1 Pseudamia nigra
TTGGTAAAATAAATTTGCTTAGCATTCAAAGACAGCCAGACGACCATTCTGCTGTTAGGATGCTGGACAAGACATGTGAAAAAAAAAAAAAAAAAAAATACAGGACATGTAAGATAAATTGAAGAGCTCTAGTGACAAATAAATAATTATTCTGTTAAAATTATGCTGATTTTGTACTGCAGGTGAGCAGATCTACACTGAAAAAATATTATGATTTTTTAAAGCTGAAATACGTTTTTTTAGCACATACCATCTATTCACAGAAGCTTTTCTATGCAGTTAGGAGAGTTGTCTTCCTCTGCCCCTCTGACCTGTGCAGATTGTCACCAGGGGTCCATCTTGTACTGTTAATTTTTTCCCTGTACATGCTCCCCTTAGGTGCTATATTTAAAGAAAACATTGTCTGTTTCCTCCTTTGCTATGCTGATGATTCTAAAATCTACGTACCACTGAAGTGTATATCATCAACCTCTTTGAAGTCTCTCCTGGATTCCCTAGAGGAGGTAAAATCCTGATAGCACAGAGTTTTCAAAGACCAAGTGAAAACAAAACCAAGATGGTGTTGTTTGGGCCCTCAGACCTCAATGCCAACCTGGGTATTTGTCTCAGCATTCTGTGCCCCTTACAGAAGAACATCTTGGAGTCATTTTCACCAGATCTTTTTATATGACAAACAAATTCGAGCTTGAAACTTTTCTCTCTTTCCCTGACTTTAAAAAAGTAATGCATGCATTTATTTCACGGAGGCTTGACTGTGGCAGTAGTGTGTACTCTGGTGTGGATCAGTCCCTCTGCGCCTGCTGCTGGTCCAGAACGCTGCTGCTCGGCTTTTAAGTGGCACATGAAAACAAGACCACATGACACCTGGTTTGGCCTCTTTGCACTGGCTCACAGTTTATTCCAGGGTTGAATTTCAGCTTTTACAGTTTGTTTTTAAGGCTTTAAACAGGATTGCACCTAGTTTCCTCATATTTAGATCACTGAGATTCATTTGAAGACCCATCTCTACTCTCTAGCTTTTAAGTCAGACTGAGTTTGGACATTTTGGTTTTAGCTGCACTGCGGTTACTTTTTAAAATTCTGTTATGTGTTTTTGCTGGTAGACCCATTTTATTGCTTTTATGTTTATCCATCCATCCATCCATCCATCCATTTTCTACCCCTTAATCCTCGCAATGATCGGGCGGAACCTTCTGGCTGTGAGGCACGAGTGCTACCCACTTTTATGCTTATTTATTTTTAATTTGTGTCCATTTTTACAGCACTTTTGTCAATGTCTGTTGTTTTTAAATGTCCTTATAAATAAATTTGGCTTAATCTAACTATTGTTCATATTTGGCTTAATCTAACGATTGTTCATATTTATTAATAACAATAATAATAATGGATTGGATTCATATAGCACTTTTTCAACACACCAAAGGTGCTTTACACTGAATCCATCATTCATCCACTCCACAGTCACAGGTATATTTACTCCTTTACAACTTAAAACTTGCATCGGCTAATGAATGATTCGCCCATTGAACGTGACGCCGGAACAGATTAAATTCGTTAGCCGGGGCACCACTGTATTTTTACTTGAGTACTATTTCTGTTTACTCTGCCCACCACTGGTAAGGTGGTAAAGTGGGTGAAGTGTCTTCAAGCAAATTAACAAAATGAATAAACTAAGCAAGAAAATGAGCAAAAATATACAAAACTGATCATCTACATGAACAAAATGAGCAAAAAAAGAACAAAAACAGAACAAAATTACAAAATGAGCACAAAATGAACAAAAATAATCCTGAAAATACACGAAATATTCAACTAAATTCCAAAATATAAAATATGATAAGCACAAATTAACAATATAATATTGAAATTAAGCAAAAAAATTCAACAAAATAAGCGACGAAATGAGCAAACATGATCAAAATAAACAATGCAGTGAACAAAATGAACAAAATAAACAACCAAAGCTGAACAAAAAAAAACAAAATAAGCAACAAAATAAGTAAAAGTGAACAAATTACTCAACAGCAGTGGTAAAATAATAATAATAACAATAATGTTAGATTAAAAAATGCACAAAGTAACACACAAAAGTGCGTAAAAATCAACAAAATAAGCAACAAAATAAACAAAAATCAAAAAAATCAACAAAAATGAGCAAAATTGCTTTTTGGACACAATAAATTATAATGTAATAAATTTCATTACTACTTGAGTAGTTCTGTGAGGGATACTATTTTACTCTTACTCAAGTACTTATGTTTATGAGTACTTCTACGTCAGTCATTAGAATTATAAAGTAACAATATTTTACTTGAGTATTGTGTCTGTTTGCCCCAAACGCCTGTGAAACTTAGGTAGATTAATACTTTGTACATGTCACGTCCTGCCGCATGACAATGTATAGTGCATTTCTAAATTCTTTCAAACGGCTCCAGGTGACACATTTGCTCATGTACTGTTCAAATCTACCAAAACAAAGGTACAGTATATTTTCTGCATAACTCTGGTGGCAAGGGGGTCTAAATCGTCTGGACACACAACAATCCTAGACTTTTTTTTATACTTCAGCCATCCATCAATTTCTCAGCAATTTAGGAATGTGAAAGCATGCATGTCCACCTCTACACCGCCTGGATGACAACCAGAAGATGAACAAGAAAATGAGCTCCCTTAGTGTTCATGCAAACAAAGCTTCAGACAAGGAATCAAATCCAACACTCCCTCATTGTTACTGAATAAATTACAAGTGATTGTGCTTTGTAATGAAGGCAGTGGAGCATATTGTGCAAATGCTCTGCTTTTTAATGATTTAATTAAAGAACCTCACTCAAACTGGAGCAGAAAATTTCAATACTGAGATGAGAGAGGAGCTCTGCCAGAAAATGGCACCGCATCTCAAAATCCTGCATTAATTGTGCCAGCAGTGAGACAGATGTGCCTCACGTTTCTACCCATTTCCTGCTTTATTAAAATTAGTTGGACCCCAAAGAATGCCAAATGTCGTCTGCCTAAACTAAATGATTTACTGCCTCTAAGCACTATCATGTCATTTTAATTTCCTGCACATTTCACCCAGTTTTAAAAAGATGCTGTCTGTGGCTTTAAGCATCTGGACTTGTGTTTAATCATTAACCAAAGCTTTCATCATCGACACATTTGTCCACTAATGGCAGATTTAATGGGTATGAAGCTAAGCATGTTCCAAATATTTTCTTCTAGGTTAATGTACAGCATCAGTGTGACAACAGCTCTAAAGTTTCAACATTGCAGGCAGACTTTTCCTTCGTCAAACTAAACTATAGGAAAGTTGAATAAAGTGACAGAGGCAGTGCTGCTAGTTTGCCACAAAAACCATGACGGGATAGCTCAGTGTGCTTTATTGTTGCTCCTGTACCGTGTCCCTTCACTGACAGCAGCCCGATGCATTAATCAGCCAGCTCATTAAGACAAACTGCGCAAGTGCCCACAGCTCATAAACTCTGGAATAGACTACAGTGACTGTTTTTACCACCTGAACCACAGCTTATTTACATCTCAATACAGTCAGTTCACCCATACTCCCGTTTCAAATGGCACGCAGCAGTGACTTTTTATCGCCATCGTATTTATTCATACTGCTAGAATAAACTTCCCACACAAATGTTTTAAAATCATGTCTGTTCCCCTTGTGGAAAAATAATGCTGCCCTGCTAGTCAATAAGTCACTTAATGAACTGCAGAGAATCCTGGCTGAAACTCGGTGAACAAAAAGCAGTTTACAATAACACTGATGACAAAGGAAATGCAAACGAGGAAAGTGTGGGGAACAAACAGATTTTTTTTTGAAGAGCTGAAGTGCAAATGCATGCAGTAGTAACCCAAAGAGCAAGACTGTGGCTATAGGTCTGCCAGACCTCTTCTGTCAGTTTCCACCACTTTCTGAGTACCTTTTGATGGTGAAGGAACCTGTGCTCACTAACACCTTGACATTCTTTGCAATTTCTGCAGGAAAGACCCACATTTTTAAGTGCTACGATGGTCTATCTCACTTCCCTTGTTTCTGTTCCTTTTTTCTGCCTTTTTTATAGCAACACAATGCTTTCTGCAGTACAATACTGTTCAAATAATGCTCACGAGGGTGGTACTACAGTGTGTTACCAGTGGGTAATGACCCGGGCTGTTCAGTGAGGCCAATGTAGAAGTAGCTTTAAGTTGTGATAAGAAGCCTTTTTCCCATAGCGATACTGTACATGTGACTTCTATCTGAAAATACTAAGCGAATAAATTTTTGTCATGAGTCATTATGGTCTCCAACGTTTTGTTCGGACCCTCAAATAATTAATGTGGTGGTCCATCTTTAACTTTTGCTCCGTTGTTAAGATATTACTGCAAATAAACCAACAAATCACTGCCGTGTTGGGGTTTGATTGACGTGTCGCTATGGTACCTCAACTCGCTAGTGAAGTCAGACAGATTCAGACCTTCGTATCTTGTATTTATTTCATACGGGCCTAGTTTTACCTGCGATTTGCTCGACTGCTGCTGTGGGTAAGTGTTTACACTAACGACATGGTAATATGACTTTGACACTGTGTGGTGAAATTTTACTATGTCAGTAAGCTAGCATCTAATATTAGCTTTTCCATTAGTCCCCTGGCATGAAGGCTCAGTTAGCCCCGCTGCGGGGTCCAAAATGGCAGCCAGGAAGTGACAACCCTTTTACTGTACATCAAATGAACTGTGGTTTGTCAACCGGTGCCGTTCAGGTTCCCTGGAACCTTGTTACCAGCTAGTGAACGAGCCACATTTACACCAGCTTTGAGATTCATTATTATTATTAATCACCGCTGTGTCATGAGCAGGTCCTGCACATTTATTGTGGATGTAAACAATACTCCCTTGTGTGGCTGTAAACATTACCATGGTGGCAGATCACGTGAGTTATCCAAAAACATGCTTGGATGTTATTCTAACTACCAGAAGGTGAATAACCCTGCGTGACAGACGACTGGGATGTTGACGGCATTGCAGCGGGTTGCATGGATTCCTCCATGCTGCTCTGTTTACGTGGACAGGTATGCACAAACCCACTCATGTCATCACAGTTCTCTAGTCCGAGCTGGGATCCAAGGTTCCAGATTCCAAACCAAGATTTTTTTGGTGTAAACACTCAGAACCAGAATCGTGCCAGTTCCCTGTCTGTGTAAAAGGGGCCTGATTAGCCTCAAAAGGCCCCTTCATAAACTAATGGGTGACGTCACGGTCACTTTGTCTAATAATATATAGAGTCTATGGTTCCAGCACTGTTTTTTTGCAAATGGAGGGGATTTTAATTAATCAAGCAAACTTGAGACACTTCAAGGAATTAGTTTCACCAACTTTTAAGGCTTGATCAACGTTCATTGGTGCAGGACAGCTTTAAGTTATTAACTCATGTTATGTTCCCTGAGAAAGATCTTTTTGTATAATTCTAAAATGTACATTATTTTTAAGTTTTGGGTAACGTTAACTTTTTGTTAACCTCTGGCAGTTCAGCACTTACTGTACCTTTGTACCATTTCAAGCTATTCATTGGACTTGAACTGCTGGAGTTTCCATTATAATACTAGAAAAATTGGGTTATTCTAAAACTTAGAACCAGTAGTGTAGATATACAGTAGTCAGCTTTCTGGAGACACTGCTTAAATTCTTACTGCATGCATGCAAAAAAAATACCAGCCCTAGTTCAGATTTACATTTTTGTTTGACTGTTCATTTATCAAATGTAGCCAAAAGCAGATTCCACTGTAGAGTCAGTCCTAAACTGACCTACAGCCACAAAAAAAAGCTTTAAAAGTGGTCACATTGTTTTCTTCAGTAAAGATACTAATACAGTGTATTAGTTATATAGCTGTAAAATAGTTATTGAGGGGTGGATTGAGTCAGATGGAGCACGATTGAAGGCTTGGATGTGAAATGCACAGCCTGCCACTGTAATACACAGTGTGAAAATGCTCCATGACACGTAAAAGACACACATGCATTCCAAGCCTTTCTCTTAGGTGAAAATAATCATTGTGAATTGGGTGTTTTACTGTTCCATATGATGCTTTGGGATTTACTTTACTCCTCCATTTGTGTACACTGCATTTTACTGCAGCACATGTTAGCATTAATAAACCTAAAACAGTAAACAGGAAAATCTACTTATTTCTAGTCCACACAAAGTCAATTCTCTTCACAAGTGAATGTCTCTGTGTTAATTTTATAAGTCTCTTTAAGAACACGAGTTGTTTTAGTACAATCCAGTCTAAATAACAGTGAAACTCGGTATCAGAAGAAAAACTTATAAATAATAAATCTCTGCTTTTTCTCTGTTGTCGACTGGCAATTAGCTTGACATTGCTTGCAGGTTACACACAAATAATTGTCGTTGCCTAAAATCTTTAAAACACAAACTGGGAAAAAATCAACAGGAGTAAAATGTACCCTTTGGCTGTTACAGGTATATTAAATGCACACATTTCTAATTTTTAATCTGGGTTTATCCAGCCTCTATTTAACAAAACTTAGTGTAACACAACACAATTGTAGGAAAAGCCACAAAGCGGGGGTCTTCAATATTTTATTAAAATATAAAAAATGAACAACTGAAAACCAGCTGTGAGTAATTAGACCAGGTGGCCGGTCTTAGTTTTAAGGCTGAGCTCATTTGAAATTCTTCATAGTATGGGAGTATGTATGTGGCTGCCATCAGTGCGTCTCTCATTAATTTCATTCTGCAGTGATGTAAAATCTTCTCATGTAACTGTTCAGACTAAAGTCACACTGCAAATCATCACACCTTTATCTGATTCAGGACACAGATCTCAATTTAAAAAAACACAAAAGTCACAAAAAAGACTGAAGCATGTCATATGAACAAAAAAATCCGAATTTGCCTGCAGTGTACACACAGCTATATACAGTAGACTCTGCCAGGTCCACAACAGCTCAAGAAAACCAAGAAAGCTCATACAACGGCATGAGCCAAGGTCTCAACTTCAATAGAGTCACTTCCGCCTTTATTCAGTTGTCAAACTTTTTTGTTTTCAGAACAAGGTGATGAAACAACTTCTTCACACACAGGCTTTATGAATGTACCACAGTCTGTTAATGTTTTTTTCTACTTCAAAACACCAAGGTTCACAGAAACTGTGTCAAATGCACTGCCTGGCCAGAGAAAAGTCACCACCTGGATTTATTTAAGCAAATAGGTAAGAGCCTCCTGTTGGATAATTACTGCATGGGTGATTATGTTTCAGCTTTCACCAAATTGTTTAACAGTAACTGATGCAGTGAGTAGATTCTCATTTCTTAAACAACCATGTCAAAAGATGTTAATTTGTTTCAGAAAACTCAAATACAGACATAGCTTATCACCACCAGTGTGTGAATGTGGAGTGAATGAATAATGGAATCAATGGAATGTGTCTTTGATTGCCCAGAAAAGCACTACGTATATAACTCCTATCCATTATTATTAAATTATTAGCCTGCATGAAGCAAAGAAAGCATCTAAGGAAATTGGTGAAACTACTAAAATTTGGTTAAAAACCGTCCAAAGCATTGATAAAAACAGGAAGGATGGTAGGGAACCATCATCTTCGAGGAAGAAATGTCGTTGGAAAAAATGTTGAATAATCATGATTGGTGATCACTTAAACGTTTGGTGAAATTAAATAATAAAAAAAACAACAGTAGAACTCTATGCTATGTTTAATAGTGCAGTAAGAGCAACTTTCCCATCATCAATACAAGAGCCTGGTGAAAAATTCACACAACTCTGGATGAAAATAAATGTGACATTGCAGAGGCTTATCAAAACGATGCCACAGAGAATGCATGCTGTAAACAAAACTAAAGGTGGTCCAACAAAATATAAGAATGTGTGATTTTTTTTTTTTTAGCCAGGCAGTGTAATTCAGAGTGATAACCTGGAGAGAATGTTTTGTTACCATTACAATGGAAGGTAAAACACTTCATACAAAAAGACACACTACTAGTCAAAAGTTTTAAAAACACCATCTCCTTCAGAACGCTTTCTTTACTTTTATTATTTTCAGCATTGTACACAGCTATGATGAAACTGTTTTTCACGGGGACCATCCCAGGAAAAGAAGACCAAGATCTACTTCTACTGCAGAGAAGTATATTAGAAAATACCAGCCTAATATATTTATATTAGGTTGTGGTGACTGCACTTGGGGACACAGTCAAAGTTCTTGAGATTCTTCAGATTGACCGACCTTCATTTTTTAAAGTAGCTTCTTAAAGGATTATTAACACTGTACCCAGCTCTCCTCTCCCCTACACAAGATAAATGATGGTCTAAAGCACATTAAGAAGGCACGGAATGGTATAAATTAACTCTTGACAAGACAGACCTGTGAATTGAAATCCTTTCCAGGTGACTACCTCAATATTCTGATGAGAAAATATTGTAAGTGTGCAAAGCTGCCATCAAAGCTAAAAGTGGCAACTTTGGGCAATCTAAAATATAAATCATGTTCTGAGTTGTTTAACACTTTTTGTTTACTACATAATTCCATATGTGTTCTTTCAGAGTTGTCTTCAATATTAATGTACAATGCTGAAAATAATAAAAATAAAGAAAAACCACCGAAGGGCAGGGTATGTCCAAATGTTTGACTGGTAGTGTAGGACTAGAAACGTCACATGGAGGTTACCCTATTAATCATCTCCCTCAGAGACCTTGACTCCTAGTGGAGTGAATCATATCAGGCTTCATGATTGGGATTACAGATTTTGATGGAAAATAACAGTTAAACATACAGATGTCTGATGTTCATTTCCAGACTTATTACTCACTACTTTGCATTTGCCAGTGAATGATCTATACTTATTTACTTGGGTAGTTATTACTTTCAATTAAATGTTAAGATCATCAGTTATCCATCTTATAATAATATTATGGTTCATTTTCTTTCGGCAGGATAGCATGATTTATCAGCATTTGACTTTTTCCACCTCCAAACTATCATTATATCAGCCTTTAAACAGTGGCCAACCTCTGCATTAACATGTTTGGCCCCAATAGCCTGCAGGTTACATGTGCAGACTACGTTACCATGGTGATGCACACGGTGTGAGAAGTGAGGCACTGTGGCAAGACTGAAAAGCCAGGCAGGGTTAAGTCCAAAGTTAGTTTGCTAACCACTAATCCTGCCACATGGGACATGACCCAGAAACGGGTGACAAAGACAGTGAAGGTGTCAGAAGACGTGAAGGATTTCATTCGTATCAGTGACAAAGGTGAATAAAATCACCTTACAAGATCAGCTCGTACAAATATCAGGAAAGCCAAGCTGACCACGATGAGGAGATGTACACTAGAATCACAACTGATGATTATTTTTTAAGAACACATAAGATTTTATTTATTTGTAGAATGAAAATGTAACAAAATCATAGACTCTCACACTATAAGGCAAAACATGGCAGATAATTGATAATTCATCACATCTGAGAGGCATATTAGTGTTATTTTTGAAAAATAAAAACACTGAAACAGCTAACTGTTTAACAAAATCATTGTTGATCATTATTGTTTCGATTTTCTAATGGGTTACCTGTACATGTTGTAGCTCATAACTACAAACAGATGAATTAATCAGCCATTTTGAGATAATTATAATGATAATTCAGATCTAGAAGACAATTGACAATAAACATATAAACCCCAGTTTCAAAAAAGTTAGGATGGTAAAACATAAATAAAAATAGAATACAATAATTTGCAAAACCTTTTCATCCTACAGTATATTCAACTGAATATACCACAAAGACAAGACATTTAATGTTCAAACTGATAAACTAAAGTTTTGTTTCAAATATGCCTTGATTTTGAGTTTAATGACTGCAACATGATCCAGAAGAGCAGCCTGTGAACATTCCACAGGTAAACAGGTTGAGTGTATAAAAGGATCATCCCTGAAAAGCTCAGTCATTCACAAGCAAGAGTCATCACTTTGTGAACATTTTGCATGAGTCTAGTCCAACAGCTTAAGAACGTTTCATGGCACTGCGTTAAATACTGACATCATGTGGGCTCAGGAACACTTCAGAAAACTATTGCCAGTTAACACAGTTCATCACGACATCTACAAGTGTAAGTTAAAACTCTACCATGCAAAGTGAAAGCCATATATAAGCAACACCCAGAAATGTTACAGGTTTCTCTGGGTCCAAGCTCATCTGAAATGGATTGATGCAAACTGGAAAAGTTGCCTCTCGTTCTCTGTCCCTCTCTACCCCCTTCTTATTGTCTTATTTTCTATTTTGCTTGCTCTTGGTGGTTCTTTTGGGTTTACTCTCTGGATGGTCATGAGGTCTTGGCCTCGAATTGTGAAGCACCCAGAGATAAACAGCGATTATGATTGCCGCTATAAAAATAAAAATTGAATTGAATTGAAATTAAATTAAATTGAAAAGTGTGCCCTGGTCTGACAAGTGCACATTTTGGATTGTTTTTGAAAATTATGGATGTCATGTCCTCCGGGCTAAAAAGGTAAAGGACCATCCAGATTGTTATCAGCATAAAGTTCAAAAGCATCTGTAGTAAAAGAGCGGGGGTACTAGACTGCCTCCTGTCCAGACCGTCTCCCATTATGAAGGGAAAATACGACAAAGACCCTGAACAATACCGCCTACGTGATAGAATTCCGCCTACAAAGCGTCAACAAATAGTGTCCTCAGTTCTTAAACATTTTTTGAGTGTTGTTAAAAGGAGAGGTGAGGTAATACAGTCGTAAACACGGCCCTGTCCCAGCTCGTCTGGAACATGTTGCAGGCATCAAATTCAAAACAAGTGAATATTTGCAGAAAAGCCAGCAAAAACAATAAAGTTCATCAGCTTGAATATTAAATATCATGTCTTTGTAGTGTATTCAATTGAGTACAAGTTGAAAAGGATTTGCGAATCATTGTATTCTGTCCCAACTGCATTGGAATTGGGATTTGTACTATAATTACCATAGTTAGTATTGTAGAATACGCAGTGACCAATCTTCTGTTCTCGAGGCATAAGATAAATTGATTTTTAATTTAAATATACTTCATTTCTTGTGTTTTTGCCAGATTTTTGCCTCTCATTTGTACACAAGGATCACTGCCATTACAAGTCAAATACTGTATATGACAAATGTTGACTTTTCACCACCATCACAGTGGTCCAATAATTATTTCTAAAGGTGTACATAGTAAATGTTAAGCTCTGTTCAGCTGTTGTATTTTTCAGACACAAACAAACACTGTAACTCACACTGACTGGTACTTAGAACAGCTACTTGGCCTTGAAACCCACCTTTGTGGACTCCTCACAGGCTCCTTTGGCATCATCAGTAACCCATTTGGACCTTTATGGAGCCAATGGAAAACAATTATGTGCTCCCATGCCTCCTCATCACTAACCCTTATGAGGTTTACGTTGGGCATGTTGGCCAGGTGGAGGTCCAAAATGGCTGCAGGCCAGGGAATGAATTTTGACAGGCAAACATCTGAGCACCTGGCAGATTAATAGTTGAGCCAGCACTTCTGATTAAAACCTCAAAACATGCCACCAATATATAGAGTACACTACATAAAGACCATTTATAGATGTAGAACAGCAAGGGTAATTACAGTTAATGTGAAAAATAAAACAGAAACGTGCAGAACCTGCAGCAGTTTGATCCAACTCCATCCTACTGTAGGAGTAAGCCTCACAAAGTCAAGAGTGTGAGATTGGTACAGGCTGTGGGACAGGTGGGGTGGGGTGG
>JAQQAE010016384.1:0-11777 GCA_029823295.1 Pseudamia nigra
CTGGTGTTGGGATTGAACCCAGGACCTTCTAGCTGTGAGGCACGAGTGCTACCCACTGCACCACCGTGTCGCCCAAAATAGCGAACCACAAAACTTATTAAACAATCCAGGAAAATTAAATAATATACACAAAAATGAAATGAGCAAAAAAAAACAACAAAATGAACAAAAGTGAGAAACAACAATTAATTAAGCAAACAAATCAAAAACTTGACTACATAAGGAAACTTGTGAGAAATAATCATCATACACTGACTTAATTTACTTCAAACAAGAAAAATGAACAAAAATGAGCAAAATAATCTAAATCTAAAAAAAAAAATCTCAAACTAAGTAACAACAAGAAGGAACATTACTAAACCCAACAACGACCAAAAATAGGCACATCACCTAAATGTTTAATAAGGAGCATATTTGACCACTGAAGTGGACAAACACACGCCCCACCCCCTTACGGCTACGACCCCAAAATATCAGGATGACACTTGCACTCGCACACACCCACCCTGGTACTCACCTCCAGTGTTTAAAGGGTCCACTGACCTCATGATCACCCTCTCATCGTCCAGCTGGCCTCTGGTTCACCCCCGACCTCTGGATCACCCCAGACAGCACCCTGAGAGAGACAAAGAGGGTGGGGTCAGAGGGGAAAGGGGACAGACATGTCCCTCTTGGTAGGATCCGACAAATTTATTTCATGAGTGAACAAAGGCAACAAGATTTGAATAATAATGTCAGAATTCATTTGGTTTCATATCTGGCAGCCGTTCATTGTAACATTTAAGGGTCAAATTCAGTCAAGGGTGCAGTTTGGGGACAAAATTATGAAGGTAATTAATTAAAAAAAATAAACAACACATTCAAGAACATGAGTAAAAATAAATGAAATGAGCAATAAAATGTGTCAAAATTAACTGAAACATTAAGAAAATGAATAAAAATGAACAACACAATGAAGAAAATGAAGAAAAATCTGTACGCGAGACAATGGGTAAAACTGAACAAAATAATTTTTTTTAATTAATACAAATGAATGAAATGTTTAAAAAATCAGTAAAATGACCCAATTAATAAGTAAAATTGGTCAAAACTAATGAAATAAGCAAAAAATCAGGAAAATGAATAAAGGAATTAAGAAAATCAATAAAAATGAACAACACAATGAAGAAAATGAACACAAAAATAAACAAGTGAGTGATTGAATTTTGTTAATTTTCTTGATTATTTTATTGATTGTTGTTCATTCTTTTGATCATTTTGCTATTTGTAATTTTAGATAATTTCTTTCATTATAGTTTTCATTTCTGTTCATTATCTGCATTACTGTGTTAATGGTCTTTATAAATCTATTTTCTTGTTTTTTTTGTTTTTTGTTGATTTGTTTTATTT
Organism: Pseudamia nigra; assembly: GCA_029823295.1. Classification (NCBI taxonomy): domain Eukaryota; kingdom Metazoa; phylum Chordata; class Actinopteri; order Kurtiformes; family Apogonidae; genus Pseudamia; species Pseudamia nigra. The sequence continues at coordinate 1,390 of JAQQAE010016384.1, forward strand.
ATTATATAGTAATTTGTTCCCTTTTGTGAAATATTTTGTTAATTTTCTTGATTATTATTACTTTTTAAATTATTTCATTCATTACAGTTTTCATCTTTGTTCATTGTCTGGATTATTTTCTGCATTATTGATATTTTTTTCTTTTCTGTTTTGGCTTTTTAAAAACATTTGATTAATTTCTTGACTTATTTTTATTCTATGTACGAAATTATGTTCATTTTCTTGATTATTGTGTTCATTGTTTTTGTTGTTTTAAATCATTTCTCTCATATTTTCGTTTTTCTATTTTTTCTATTTTTTTGTTGTTTTTGTTGTTTTATTATTTTTTTAATAATTGTACTCAATTTTAGCATCTTTCTCTATTTTGTAGATTATTTCCTTTATCTTGTTAAATTATTATTTTTTGTTTTTTGTTCTTAGGGCCCTAATCATGTCATATGGGGGAAATGAGCTGTCTTGACCAAGGTTTGTGCTCTCTGAGTGCTTTCTAATTGATATTTTATGTATTTTCTTGATTAATTTAGTTCATTTTTATATCTATTATTTTGTCCATTTTTAGATTACTTTGTTCATCTTTACTGATTGTCTTTATTATTTTATTTATTTTTGCTAATTTTTTGATAATTTTGTTGATTATTATTTATTTTCTTAATTATTTTGTTCATATGCACAAATTTGTTCATTTTTAAAATATGTTGATTTGTTGATTTTTGTAAATTTTATTGATTATAGTTTTCATTTTTGTCTATGGTCTGAATTATTTTGTTCATTTTTAGATATTTTGGAGTTTTTGTTGCATATATTATTCATTTTCTTAATTATATTGCTAATTATATTAGTTAATTTTAAATTAGGTTTTAAATTTAGTTTGTGCTTAGAATTCAGTTCAATTAATTTAAATTCAAATGTATTTGTATAGCACTATTCATAATCCAAGATTATCTCTAGGTGCTTCTAGAAAAAGTATTAGACTAGTATCCTGAAAATGTCTACATTTTGTTCCAAATATTCTCAGGTCATATACATATAGTAGTTTATAAATGTGTTTGAATTAGCTAAAAGTGGGTCACACACTGTGACTAGCTGAGAATTACTGCTTTAAATTTTTCTTTGCGCTGTATGTCTCAGGTTTACAACTTGAAGTTATGAAACTTCTAAAAATCTCAAAATATTAAATCTGAAATATCATCTTTACTATGCGTAATGTATATTCTTTACTTTTCAAGTGAAAATACACTGATGTTTTACGACAGTTCGGGTTCATCTTCCAAAAAGCAATGACTATGTTTCTTGTGGAGAATGAACTTTTCCTGGCATGTTCGGGTTATTTCACTGCCAAACCACTCTGCTAGTTCAGATGACACTCCTGTGGGATTTGAATTAGCAGTGCTGTAGATAGCACAGACAAAGGGGAAGTCATTGTGGCAAGAAAGAGAGTCCATAATTCAATACGATATTAGGAAAAAAAGCTAATTTTGTCTGCCAGTCAAGGATAACATGTTACATACAGGAAATTCAGGCAAACATTGGGGGAAAAGGTGGAATTTTGTGCACAATATGCAATAGCTCCATCATATTTGAAATGCAAACTGGTTCTTTTGGTGAGAGACTAGTGGGAGTTGGAGGTGCACTGCAATGGCTTCTGGGAGTAGAAAACAAACAGCGCTGTCAAAACAAATGCTTTAATGCCTGCGGAGGCTGTCCTGCACTCTGCAGTTAGCAAGACTGGTCCATACCAGCCGGCTTAATGGGCTAATATGGATGAGAGATTTTTTTTTTCCTGCTGCTTTTGTAAGCTGAACTTTACATCAAAGACCCATGATTAATTACTGATAAGGGGTTAATAAAACATTAATGCTTTTTGTAATTAACTATGACTCTGAGATACAGCGCACCCCCCTTCACCCACCCCCCCAGTGCCACCACTTCTCTCCTCACTCACCCCCAGCTATGTCTTGTCTTCATCTCTTTATGTCACATTCTGCTGCATCGTGCCATCTTGCTTTTTTTTTCTGAGGTTGAAGTGAAATCATTAAAATAGAGTATAGGATGGGCCAGAAGGGAACAAACACAGCCCCAGATTTGTTTATCCTGCTCCAGAGGAGGACGAGGTGGCGGGTTTTTAATTAAAGGCTTTTGAATATTAATTTGGAAGGGTGATGGAGGCTCCAACAAGGTCAAGATAAAAAACAAGAGCTTCATCACACTGACTTTTACAAGAACTGAGCCTCCAGAAAACAAAACACTCTCATTAATTGTCTTGCCCAGGCCAGCGAGAAAGTTTAGACAAAAAGTAGCGTTGCATCATCAAAATGGGGGGTTCTTCGCTAGCTTCTTCCACCTGAGTCGGGGAAAACAAAACAAAACTTAAGCATTGAAAGAAAAACACTTGAGAGCTGCAGAAGTGTTGTGTATGTGGTCTTGGATGTTGTCATCATGGCATCCGAACTGAAATATCCACTGCAAAAATAACAAAATAAACACAAGATTTATTAAGATTATTTTTATTTGTGGGACTGGGGTGATCTGCCTCGATTTTTAATGCTCATGTCAAGAACAGTCCCAGAAAATAGATGTAATGTGACGGTTACATATGTTGAGTTAAGGTGAAAACACTCAAATGTTAGTTTTAAGGCCCCATATTCTAAAACTTGAATAGCTATACAGGTTATATGTGTCTATTACAGGCAAAATTAAGTGCATTGATTTGATTTTGCTTTTGTTTTTTCACAGTTTCCTGGTAATTCTGTTACAGATGCTCTGATATTATTGAAACATGTCATACCCACCCACTTTTCATCAGAAAATGCTCTGCTTTGTTGAACGTCGGGTCATTCCCAAGGTAGCATGGGATCAGATTCTGCCATAAAGCTATAATACAGAAAATACAGAATAATGCACTTTTTGGTAATAATTTCCAGAAAAAAATGTCCGGAATAGCATCAGTAGCTCATTGTGGATGGAGCTAATTTTATATTGAAAATGATTGGCTGTAACTTTAGATGTTTTCAAATTTTGCTCTTCACTCCCAAGGTGACCTGGGATCAGATCCTGAAATGAAGCTTCTGTAAATACAGAATAATGCACTTTTTGTCAATAATTTCCAAAGAATAAATAAATGTTAAGAATGGTCAGTACCTCATAGGGGGTGGAGCTAATTTAGCTTTAATATTATTGTTTGTGACTTTAGATATTTTAAAATTTATCAGGTCATTCCCAAGGTGGCCTGGGATCAGATTCTGACATAAAGCTACTGTAAACACAGAATCATTCACTTGCTCACTGAGGGCGGGGCTAATTTCACCTTGAGCTTGATTGGTTGAAACTTCTTATGCTTTAGAATTTAGAATTGTTATGGCTGTAGGGGTGGATCTAATGCACTTTATCTGTCACAAATCACTAAAATTCAAAATAGTTAATTTTTCCTGGAATCTTTCCCCCATGTTGTTTTGTTGCAATACAACTGAGCAAGTTCATATTGCCATAGCTTTTATTTTACATTACAGACTTTATAGAAACCCTAGAAATATGAATTTTCACAGTGTAGGACCTTTAAAAACTACTACTGGATATCTTTTCTGCTTTCTTCCAAATAAATGTGACAATGTGACTAAGCAACACACTACGGCAGCACACCCACAAACACTTGATGCACAAATAGAAAGGTCACACACGTAGCGCTCTCTATCTCCCAAACACACACGCATACACCTCTACGCAGTGGATGAGACAGCGGGAATGTGTGGTTAATATTTAACAAACAGGAACAGAAATAGATGGGCTTGTGTGTTCAGAGCTGAATGGGTTTCAGGAGAGTGGCCTCTGTGGTGCATGAAACATTTAATACACTCCAAACAGTAAATCATAGGAAATAGAAAAGTAAAGTTTACATCAAGATAGACCTGTAAAAGAGCTTTCACTAGACTGGTTGAGACATGGATGTGGGCGTCCATTTTTTTTGAATAACAAAGGTATATTCAAATAGCTGCCACTAGAATCCACAACTGTATATCTCACACAGCTTTCTAAGACATTATTTAATACATTTTTAAAGGAAATATGTCCCTTGTTCTTCTGTGCAAGTGAAACAAATTATATTTAGTGCCTATTGTACTTTAAAATAATGACCAGTACTAATTTAAATGCTCATATGACTTGGTTTTCTATGCGAGGATCATGTTGCAATAAAATGAAAGAACATCTGGTGTATGAGTTTGTGAGCATGTTGTCTTTGCTTTTCTGTGCCTTTTTGAGCCTGCACATGTGCTACCTGTGTGTATGATAAATCTGTTCTCTCTCATAATCTATGTGATTCAAAATGTGATATATGTGAGTGTGAACTTTGAATTATGACCCAAACGGTGGATCGTAAATCTCTCCTCCCAAACTCTCTCTGAGTATACACTCTTACACTCTTTGGTTTGGTCCACTCATAAATCTCTCCAAACTGGAGCGGAGGTACATACTCTTTCTTTCCAGCAGTCTTTCTTGCAGAAGTTGGAAACTTCAGTCGAAACATTTTGGGATAGACTTGCGGTATATATTTGCATATTAAAGGTCTCATGTTGTGACACTTGGTTACATTTGTACAGCTTTAATGTGTCTGTTGTATACTTCTGTGAAGGTGTTAACAAAATAAAACTTGTTAATTAGATTTTTCCTTAGTTTTCCAAGGGCCTGTTTATGAATCTACCACACACTTTGATTTCATTTTGTCATCACTGCCCATGTTTAATCATTAAAAAAATCACGTCATTCCCACTGTGTGTATTAAAAGCTACTATAAACTCAGAATAATTACTTTTTTATGGAAAATTTTCTGAAAAAAAAAAAAAGTCAGAAATGGTGACCAGAGGTTCATAGGGGCGGGGCTTATTGTAGGTTGATTTTGATTGGTCATGAGGAAGAAATAAAGCATTACTTTATTAGTACAACACAAGGCAACAAAGCGCTTTGCAATATGAAAACACATTAAAATCAAGAAACAGTTATCATATTCATGAAAATATAAAAATGTAGTTCACAATGTAAATCACAAAAAATACAAAGTAAATAAAACAGCAGTCAATAAAAGAACCGAAAAAACAAAATGAAATCAAAGTTATAAAGTCATAATGTGATGGAAAAATTTCATACAGTAGGTTATGACCTCTGACTTCGCAAATCACAACAATTTAAAATGGCTTGTTTTCACTGTTGTCCATCTTGCATGGATTTCTCAGGCTCTACAGTCCAAAAGATGGATTTTCACAGTATGGAACCTTTAAGTCTGACCTACCAGGCTATTAGTGTGTAGATCACACACCTTCAGAGGGATGACATTTTCTTCTCGGTTTTTATCAATAATAAATCATGAAAAGTTAAAAGTAAACAACGACTAGCAATTCTACAATATTCCATCAAGACACTACCTTCATGAAAGAGCATGGAACTTGAAATAGAATTTGAACTTGAGTTTGATCACATTATTCTAACTCAGAGAAAAACACATAAGAAAAATAAACAGTTGTTTTGGCCAAAACCTCCCACAGCTTCCAGACTGACCACTGATTCCACGACTGGAGCCTTTAGGGTGTTTTCCAGACGGTGTTTTCTCTCTCTGTTTCATTTGTGTCCGAGCCAAAGTGAATTTCAAGAGAATCACAGCATCAGCAGCCGCAGCCAGAGTGGTGAGAGGACAAAAGAGTCGTCTGCTATTGTTACCTTGGCTCTCAATAATTTGCAAGTTAGCATGAGGTGTGATATCACAAATAAACGCCCCTCAAACAACAAAAAAAAAATATTGCCATCTCGGCATCCTTCTGTCACCTGTGAAAAGAAGCACCTGTGATTCGCAGGAGTGAGTGCGTCGTCAAGCAATGAATATTTACCTTCCAGCTTTAGTATTAACTGCATAGCCCCCTAGGGTCAGTATAATACACAACTAAATACTGAGCACAAATACTATGCACATGTATGAATATTTTGTCTGAACCCCCAGGAAGAATTGTTGTTACTGTGATAATAGCTAATTTGGAAGTAAAAAAGTAAATTCGAGTATGCTTTAAAGATGTATTTACAGTGATGTAATTGGTGTGATGCACCTGCAGACACACAACTATAATGTCACCTCAAAGTACATGCACATTTATTTTCTTAATGTTTGGCATCATTCTGTCCCATTTTTACACACACACACACACACACTGCTTATACACAACACTTGAATGATGACACATAGTTCTTAATTTCATATAACACATAGTTTATTTTGTTTGTGTAAGTATGGCAAATGGTCTTGCACTTATATAGCGTATAAGCGTATATGTGCATATAAGTATGCACATATAGTTTGCACATATATTTTGCACATATATAAGTATGCACATATAGTTGACATTATATTAAAGGTCCCACAGAGTGCAAATCCATCCTTAATGGGTTTTAAGGCTTAACACAGATGGTCAACAGAAAAAACAAGCTGTTTTGAAGTTTTGGGATTTGTGACATCACAAGTCATAATAACAGATGCTAAAATGCATTAGCCTCACTAGAAAAATAAGACCATTATTGGTACTAATACTGATTATATGGTATCATTATGTGTTTCTGCTCACTTTGGGTCAGAATATGATTCTAGGGGACCTTTGGAATGACCTGCAGTTCATCAATCAGGGCATATTCTGCTGAAAAGTGGGAGGGTATGAAACCTTTATGTTAAAACAGTGTGTGCGACGGAGTTACTGGAAAACCAGGGAAAAATCACTTTATTTTGTCCACTTCCTTACAGAACTGTATAATAGGCACATACTTTATTAGTGTTACAGATATATTTAAATGTTAAGACATGGGACCTTTAAGTTAAAATTAAGTTAAAAATCTTCAGTATTGTGTGAAGTTGCATCTTTTCCTTTCAATTTTATTGGTGTTTGGGTGTTTTCTTGTGGCTCCCATCATCCTCACTGAGCAAAACATGGGCCCAAGGGCGCTGTTAGTGTAAATGAAGGTGGTGCCAAAGTGTCTATACCAGGCGTCTTCACAATTTTGGTACTTTTTTGACTTTTGTAAATTGCAATATTGAAAGTTTTAGGTTAAATCAAAGCTCTAACATTCAGATCATCCTCCAGCTCAGTCGCTTACACATTGCTTTGACATTTTCAGATACACTTATTCAGAGATATACTGTAAATTCTTTAAACATAAAAATAGCTCAAAGGTCATTAATGGCCAGACATTCCTCTTCATTTGGTGACTTATACTTCATCAAACTGATAAATGCTTGCATCTTGTCAGTTGTCAGTGAGAATATTTTTCTACTCAGGCCCCATAAATTTAGAAATGGTGATTCTGATATTCAACACAGCCTTCATTTACTGAACTGATGCACCTGATACGTTTCATTATGATTGCCATCTCCACTTTTGCTCCTACTGGTGCCGCTGCAGCCGTTTTGTTGCCAGTAACAGAGCTATATGGAGTAATTAGCATGAGTGTGTTGCAGTGGGTTTACGGGACGCAGCGTTGTCGCCTCCATTACGGCTGACATTCATCGCTCATCAGTCCACTCACAGATGATGATGATCAACATACGGCACATCATCGCTGCTAATGAGATGCGCTTTGCTGATGAAAGTCATTCGTTGAAATTCAAGCGGAAAAAAATAGAGGGAGAGGAAAAGAAGAAGGAGAGACAGGGAAAAAACACATACACAGGAAGGCGCATTCGGACAGCACTCATCGTTCAATCTAATGGTGTTAACTAAGATTCATTAACCACCAGCCATCTTTGTCCTGCAGGAATCTTGGAAGTGTGTTTGTGTGTTGTCTGCTCTTTGTTTCTCTTCCACATATACTCAGTCTTGTGTGTCATGTGGTCATATTGAGAGTGTTGTGTTTGAATGAGTGGCCATGGGAATGAGTACAAAATTAATCTGTTTCAAAGGGAAGGTTCACTTTGTGCCATTATGCATAGTAGAAACAAATTCACAAATGACTTGCTCCTGGAAATGTGGCCATGTGTGTGTGTATGTCGTTGTGGGTGTGTGTGGGTGTTGTCTGTGCAGACGGGGTGCTCATCATCTCCTGGAAGGATTGATATGAACATTCTGTCACTCACGGGCAGCACAGATGGCTAATTTCCGGAAAAGAGCTGATTTGAGCCAGGTTTTAAAAAGAAAAAAATAGAAATGGCACTTTTTCAAAGTGCATGTGTGTGTGTGTTTCAGAGGCAGTGTGTGAATATGTGTGTGTGTGTGTGTGAGTGCCTATAATGTAGCAGGGGTTCAGTCAGGCTTGACCACTGACAGATAAAAGCTTTGTGTTGTTGAGCTGCCAGCCCAACATGGCTGCCTGTCAGAGTGTGAGTGAGCAGTGTGATCAGTGTGTGTGTGTCGGTGTGTGTGTGTGTGGGTATGTGTGTGTGTGTGCGCACGCAATGAAACCTCCAATGTGATCTAGGCACCCACAGCTGTGGAGCTTTTCCAAAGTGCTAACATTTAGACAAACAAACCCTGCTGCACATCCATCGTAAAAAAAGAGAGAGAAAGAAATCCAGATAACGTCACTTCAATACCAATTTAACACTCACTCCTCTCGCCACCAAACATTGGCTAAGGCTTTGTGGAAGGACAAGAGTGAGGTTGTGACAGCATTATAGTGCTGTTTACTGTAAATAACCAATTTAATGACCACTGGCAAGCATCAGGCTTCAGGCCAAAGGCTCTGAGAGAGAAACAGAAATACAAATGTGAGTCATCTGGTTGACTCCCCATTAGGAGAATTTAGCGGAGGTAGTTTGGAGCAGTGCTCATGTGATGCCATGAAACTTGGCCCCAAAATAAAATACTCCAGCAGAAGTAGCACATTTGCATAAATAGAACTTCCTTCCAATTCTATGTGTTTGAGCTGGACTCTGGGTGAACTGGTGCTGCCATCGCCTCAAGTGTGGCAAGCTGGGTCACAGGATATACACTGCATTAATGTCAGCATGTAATATGAGTACTTAATTATTCTAGGGACTAGATTTTGCAGTTTTATTTTCAACCACTTACTACACAACTACAAGAATCTATATGTCAGTGAGCATAATCTAAGTTTATTTTTATCTACCCACTTAAACTCATGTAAATGAGTGCTCATTCACATAAAGGTGTATCCGCTGACTGAAATACCAGTGCTTCTATGTTTGAAATAGATGGAATTTTTTATGTTACGTGTGTGTGTGAGAGTGTGCATTTGAGTATGTTGGGCAGAGTCGCATATCTGTGTGTTCATCTGTGCTAAGCGGATGAAGGACCCGGTGAGCAATGCTAAAACATCTAGCTTCTTGTCCTTGCCCTTGTCAACATGGTGCCGTCCGTTATCCCTCACCTAGCAGACAAAGACACTTCTTACAGGAGGGATCATCAGTCGCCTTTGCAACTCTGCAGATTCACTCCATAAATCCTAATTATACCCCTCCCAATCCCTCTTCTCTTTCCCGCTCCACAAATAAATGGTCAGAAAGTGTAAAACATCTGCTGCGTGGATCATCTCAGTGGCTGTGAAGGTAAATCATTATAAAGGCTGGATAGTCAAGGGACTTCAACTCTGCTGATTGTGAAGCATCACTTCACTGGCTTGTTTCACCACATCACTTGCCTTTTCAGCCAGTATTTTGCGTTTGTGTATATCTTTGTTTAACCACTTAAAAAGGTGCTCGTAAATAATTAAAAGAACATCACAATAATATTGTAGAACTAGGCTATGATAGATATAATGAGCAGAGTGCTGCATTTTTTAGAACACATGCTCAGCAAGGGTTCACGTTAAATGTTTCTGGTGCTTAATTAGGTCTTTGTTGTATTTTTTCCTCATTCTAGTTTTACAGCCAAATTCTAAGTGATGTCTGTATTTCTTTTCAACATCAGAACCAAATGACAAAAATCAGACCAAAATCATCCTTGACAAAAATGAGTAGTTAAAGCAGTTCAGTATGATGTACCCCGAAAATAAACTGTCAAAACATGTCACATGTACCTTCATTTTTGCAACTTAACAATCGCACAGTGATTTTTTTTCTTATCACACTGCCTCTCATGTTCTCTTAAAGGGAAAAAGGGCTCTTTTGGGGAGGCACAATGACAATTTATCTTTCTTTACGGTGAATAGTGAACTGTGTTGTAATAAAAATATGAATTTACAAATAAGTATATAACGGCAACAGATGATATGTAAAAATCCAATCATCAAATCACATGGCAGTGATTCAGTGCATTTAGGCATGGAGACACAGTCAGGACGACCTGCTGAAGTATACTGCCTGGCCAAAAAAAAGGTCACCACCTGGACTTCACTAAGCAAATACTGTAGGTACGAGCCTCCCATTGGATAATTTCTGCATGGGTGATTATGTTTCAGCTGGCAACAAG
>JAQQAE010016385.1:0-11777 GCA_029823295.1 Pseudamia nigra
ACAAATGTTTGGGCCTGAAAACAGGTTTTGATATTTAGTTCTATAATACTGTACTTATTTTTTATTTAAAATCTACAGAGGTTTGAATTTTGAGTTTGTTTAAATAAGAGAGAAACGTGAGAAAATGTTAATGTCTGTCTGAGAATAGTGTATAAAGTGTGTGGTGAGGGGTTTTACAGCCTTCAAACAAATATGGTGGTGCCCCGGCTAACGAATTCAATCTGTTCCGGCGTCGCGTTTGCTGTGCGAATCATGCGTGAGCCGGAGCGAGTTTTTCCATAGGAATCTACTTCACGGATTTCGCCTATCGCGGGTTATTTTTAGAACATAACCCCGTGATAAACAAGGGACCACAGTATTCTGATTTCATTTGTGTTTTACACAATGTCCCAACTTTATTGGAATTGGGGTTGCAGTGGCCTCACTGAACAGCCTGGTCATTGCCCACTGGTTTTGCCACAGTGGGAACATTCAAACAGTGCAGACCTTTTCCTGCATCTGCTGCTTGTCCAGTACTGGCAGAGGTGACGCTACTCTGTGGATCTTTATGTGTGTCAGTGGAGTCTCCAGCCTTCTATTGATCCACTGGCCTAAAAATAGTCAAATTAGCACAGACGGCCTGAACAGCAGCCACACTGTCTTGTAGCTACAACTTGAGCAGTGACAGTGAACGTCAGAGGAAAATCCCGACGCTGGTTTCCCTCAGGTTCCTTACTCAGCAGCACCGTCTCAACCGTCAGGGCTGCAGAACAGATTACCGCAATGGACGAAGCCTCCCCTCCGGACCCGCACACCTCCAGTCAGGAAACAGGCCGGGAAAATCATCACAGGCCTTTCACACCCCAGACATGACTTATGTGAACTTGTCTCCCTTGGCAGACACTTGAGAGGAAAGTGTGCCAAAACAAGCCCTTAAAGCGGAGTCGGGAGCCCTACTTTACTCCACAGGCCTTCCTGAACGCTCCGCCACACGATAACCGCTCACACCGAATTCACGTTTTGAACAAAGTCAGCAGAACGAACCGTTTAATTCTACCCAAATATGGCACATTTTATGGAGGTGTTAAGAGACGGTGGTTCATGGGCAGGTCACAGCTCGCAAAATAATCAAAGAAATTTGAGCTTTAGATGATGGTGACGATGTTGCATTATCAGGTAAGATGGAATTTTTTCTTTTTTGTAAAACAACCGAAAATACAACACATCATGACAAAGATGCGTACATTTAACATTGTGATCACAGAAGACGATGTGCAACATAAGACATCAGTAAATCATATCAATCAATCTTAGATTCTCTCTTGGTCTGATTTTTTTCCTCTTTTTCTTTCCCAGTAGTGTAATTTTTTTTACAACAATTGCACATAGAGTGAAAAATAACAAACTGTCTCACCAGTAACTAATGGGACAAGAAGCGGTGAAATGGCAGATCCCCCAGCCCCTTTTTGAAATTAACTGTAACTTTGACCTTTTCCCTTGAAGATCACAGGATATTTGGCGTCCGCTTAGTCAGTAACAGACTAAGTCATAAAATGGTCTGAGGCATTCATCTGAATTCATCAGTCTTCCATTTTACGAGACCAATGCCTTGATATGTCACCATATCAAAACCACTTCATTTCCCATGCGTATAATACTTTGCTATCAGCAGTCTCCCCATCCTCTAACTACTTTAAGATTAATTAGGAAAAAGAAATAGGCGTCCAAATATCTGCTGATATATGGGAAGAATCTCTAGAACGCATAATGACCTGCTCAGGCAGTGCCAGACGCTGCCTAATGCAGTTTAAGGTTATACGTAGACTCAAAATTCAAAAAATATACCCAGATATATCCCCAATTTGTGATAACTGTAAGTCCTCAGATGTGACATTCCATCATAGCTTCGTCTCATGTCCCAAGGTTGCCTCTTATTGGGCTGATGTTCTTAAAATGTATTTCACAGATTGCTAAAATTTCAATGTCACCAGATCCTGTGCTGATCATCCTTGGGGTCTGTGAAATCTCCAGACAGTTCAACAACACTTTCTCTCCTACTGTTTCATTATAGCAAAGAAAATCATATGAAACACCTGGAAAGGTATGTCAGCTCCTTGTGTTAAATCTTGGCTACATGACTTGGCTGGTACCTTAAGATACCGTCTGAAGAACAGAATTACACAATTCACCAAGATTTGGGAACCGCTTATAAACTATTTAGGAAAATGAATGATTACTACCCACCACTTTAAACTGAGTTAGGGGAAGGGAGAAATACTTGTCAACAATAGTACTCCTTCCCCTCTTGCTTTATTTTAACTCTTGATTTTGTTATTCATTTACGTCACAGCCCCTTATTTATTCAACTCTCCATTCTTATTATTTGGTAATGTTTATTTACTTAGTTATTTAGTTATGTTTTGTTTATTTCCACGTATCTACTTCCCGACTCCCTTTTCTTCCCTCCCCTTTTATTTATTTACTGACTTTTTTATTTTTTTACTTATCCTCCTATTATTATTATTATTATTATTATTATTATTATTAATAATATTATTTTGTTTTTTTCTTCTTCTTTTTTTTTTTACTATTTCTCTCGTTGGTGCCCTCTCTCCCCCTCTCTATATCTTTTTTTTTTTTTAAAGGCCCCTCCCACTATCTAGTTTGTCACCCGCCAGGTTCTAATGTCACATTTACCTCAATCACGATTGTTTAATATATACCGCCGCATTATGTTAATTGTTATTTGCTCAATTAATTATGTTTGTGTTTTCATTCTATATAACGTGTACAATAAGAAAAACACTGAGCACAGTTGTAAACAAATGTTTGTTAAACTTGGAATGCTCAATTAATATATTAAAAAAAAGAACAGCCTTCCAGAGCAGGCGGTGGTGTTTCTGGATGGTGTTCACATATGTCTTCTTCTTTACATGACACAGCTCGTGTGCGCAGTCGCTGTAAAAAAGAATTGGCTTCCAGATTTTAATTAGTGTCAGATTTTTAAGTGTTATTTATACAGCACCTTTCAAGATAAAAATCATACACTGCTTTACAAGCAAATGCTAAAAGGACAGACTATAAAACCACACTTAGAGTAAATTTGCTTTTGCTGAGACAGGTGAACAGGGTTGCACTACATCGCCAAGAAACAAACAACGACCTCTAGCTCAGACCATGACACAATAATCTAAAACCAACCTGAGATTTAACATGAGTGTCCAAGTAAAGTCACCCCACGGTTCCTCAAGGCACATTTAGCAAACGAAGCCAGGGAACCAAGATTTACCCGCCATGTTACTGACCTGTTTCCGTTTAACGTAAATAGCTGTCAAATGCTCTCCCAATTTCTGCCAGTTCCTTTTTCAGCCTTTTGTTGCCCCTGTTCCAACTCTTTTGAGATGTGTTGTTGCCATCAAATCAAAAATTAGGTAATATTTTCCATGAAATGATAAAATGTCTCAGTTTCAACACCTGATAGGTTGTTTATACTCTATTGGGAATAAATATTCTGTTTTTACTTCTGTTTTATTTACATCACAAGTTTTTCGGAGTTTTGGGGTTGTTTTTTTTTTTTTCATAGAACATAGTTTTTTTCTGGTGGATGCACCACGGTACTTGTGGTTCAGAGCTTACTCCAATAACACCGCAATATGACTGTTTGGTCAACTTTGATGAGGTTTTACGGACTCGTTAAATTCCCCCATTCGTCCAAAATGTCTTCCAGGACATGTCCCCAAATGACCTCAAAGCGACATTTCGGAAACCAGTGGGTGATGTCACGGTTAATCTGTCACAAAAATAGTATATACAGTCTATGGTCCGGATGCACTGACTTGCTTTAACGTGTTAAAGTGTTGCATTAACAAAGGGACTGAATAAATTAGCCTGTGTGTGTATTTCATATGCTAATGAGACTAAATCGTTATTACAGAAATAGAATGAATTGCATCTAAACCTGCATGGAAAGACAGAATATAGATTTACAGAGATGCAGAGAAAAATGAGAGTGCACGAGGAACGAAGAGGCCGAGCACCAGAACCAGCCTGTCATCAGAATTCCTCCTTTTGATTCCAGCATCGCCTCCCTCTAAATCACATCCAGAGCTGTTTTCCAGCTCTGAGGAGCACTACTCTAAACACCGAGGTTTGTGTTTCTTACATTAATCTAACCAAAACATCTCGACGCACATCGTATATCACACCGGGAGGAAGAGGGAGAGTGTGTCGCAGATGGATTCTGGAGGCTGTGCACAGAGTGTTTATGGCTGACGTCTCTGACTTATGGTGCTGATCCTCAGATATCGCAGCTATTAGTGTAAAACATGGATTAACAGCGATAAGGGTGAGGAGGTGCATTTGAGCTGATAATGGACCTAGTGGACAAATAACCTCTGCTGTGTTTATTTTGTTCCTTCCAGCAGGGAGGTTATGTTTCTAGAGTGATTATGTTCATTTTGTCGTTTTCTCATATTGGCAATCCTCCCCCCCCCGACAAACTTGGTAAGAGTGAGTGTTGTACGTTGCCGTTCAGCAAAAGTGAAAAAGAATTGCGGATTTAAGGTTATGTTTCTGTCCGTGTTGATTTATTTACCTGTTGTGAATGGATTTGGATGAAATTTTCAGGACCATCGGATTCGATTCTTGGAGTGATCTGGATCATTGTCTGGATCCCGGAGATTTTTAAAGGACTCTTCGTCATTGTGAGATAGGACCTAATTCAGTGTTTGTGTTCTACATATGGGAAATATTCTGGATATAGTGATCCAGAATGCTTATACTTACAGGGGTTGAGGAAAAATAGCAACTGTAAGATAGTAAATAAAGCTATAGGCATGAAACTGACACCAAGTTAGGGTGGAAAGTCCGCTGATTCAGTAATGTGTTGTATCTTCAACATTTGCCGAGTGAGATCCAGAAGAAAACCACCATGAGGGAAATATTATTTCTGATTCCAAATGCCAGTGGTAGGTTTTCATGGTCAAAGAATCGAGTAATGAAGCTCAAATAATTACTTTTTTGTGCACGGCGGTGCTGTGGGTCCCACTGCGTCTGCTTCCTCCGGGTTCTCCAGTTTCCCCTGCACTCAGTGTCATGCACTGTGCATCATTACCACAGCAGAAAGATTCATTTCTCGCAAGGGACTAATAAAGTACTATAAAAACTTTTTTTTTTTTTTTTTTAAATAACATTACGGGGGATATGAGCATACAGTAGGTTCAAATGTTAATGGTAGGTTTTCACTATGAAGACAAACTGAGCTGCCTTGGCGGAGGTCTGCACACTGTGGGGTTTATAGTTTTAGTTATGTTTTGTGAGCTGTACTATTAATATAAAATACCACTCGTCTCGCTTTCACCCTGTTAGACATGTGACAACAGTAACATTGGACTAATTGCTTTTTTGCGTGTTTGCTCGTGTGCAGGTGGGCGAGATAAAAGAGGAGGCCCGATTCTGACGTTTCCTGCGAGAAGCAACCACGACCGAATAAAACAGGAGGATCTGAGGAGGCTGGTGACCTACCTGTCGACCGTTCCCAGGTACGCGCCGTCCAAACACGGCTTGTGCATCACACACACCGCCTCAGATCCACATTTACAGTCCAAACCCTGAGCCGTAGCCCGAGACAAACGCTGCTCAGAGGAAGCATGAAAGAGGATCAAGTGGAGTGTGAAGTGCATGTGGAGGACGACTCCAGTGCGGTCCACGCCGCCGAATCAAACGGGCCTTTCTTCTCCGGCGCAGCAGCAGACGGAGGGCGGCCTTTTATTTGCATCAGCATGAAAGATGCAATGTTTGCAGAGTCGCAGTCAGAGTCAGAGCCTCTTCACGCCCAGTCTGGATTTCAGCTCCGAACCACAATGACATACAAAACAAAAGAAAAAAATATTAACTGCCTTAATAGAATCATTTTTACCTGTATTTATCACAGCATTTTATTTTGCTGAGATTTCAAAATTATTTTAAATGAAGTTGACTGTTTGGAATTTCTCCTCAGAAGGTGCCTATGGATTTATGTTTACGCTATGGTATAAAAAGTTCATTATAAATAAAGCATCACAAAAAAAATACACAAAATAATTCACAAAATTAACAAAAAAAAAGTCTAACTGAACAAATAAAGAGAGTGAACAAGATGAAGAAAAATGGCTACACAATTAACAAAAAGTGAACAAAGTAATCAGGATGATTTACAACTGAATAAAATGAACAAAGTGAACAGTATAAATAAGAAGGTGAGCATAAACCGAACAAACAAATCAAGAAAATGAATAAATTCGTGACCCAAAGGCCAAAGACAATGAACAAAAATGGCAATATAATGAGTAAAATAATCAACAAGTGTCTATTAATGTTCCTGGTCCCCGTTATCAAAGTGATTAAAAAAAAGTGACCTGATAAGAAAGCTTCCTTGTCCGATTTTGGATCTTGAGCAGCAACCTTCATCTGAGCCATGAGTCAAATCCTGGAAGTGTCGTAGGCTGCAGTGCCATAAGTGTCCACTAGGGGCTGAATTCAAAAGTGAGTCAATCCCCATAGAGTCCCGTGTTAAACTGTAGGGCAGACATAAACGTGTTTACAGCCTGGCGCAATAAAATTTAACCCAGCGACTGCAAATTAATCACCTCACCTTCATAGCTGGGTGGTTGGCCACGCCCACTCCTCCTGACGTGTTTTAGCCGCGCGCCGTCGTCACGTATAATTTATCTGACTATTTTGCTCAGTTTTGTTGCACTTCTTGATTACTTTGTACATTTTTTCTTACCCACTTGGTTAATTTTGTTAATTATTTTTTCACTAGGGCTGTCAAAATTAACGTGTTAATCTGGATTAATCCATTTCCATGGTTAATTAGATTACATTTTTAACGCGATTAACACGATTAATACACAATAACTCATATGACAAGGAAAAAGTGATGAAATCTCATATTACATTTAAGCCACGTCGCTGACAACTAATTTAGTATTTACCGCCTCAAAGTCAATTTAAATGTACAATTATAAGTCTTTACACATTTTGAAATAAATGACATTAGTTACTGATGAAAACAATGAACCAAGTGTAAAAAAAACATGGTCATCAGAACATGACAGAGGTTCTGTTCAGTTCTACAAAGCAACTGGAATTTACTTTAGTAAATATATAAAACATACATTTTTATTCAAAATAAGCCATTTTAGTCAAGTGTGTTTTTGGTCCCACATAATGAAAAACAACGAATGGGTATTAATTGTGATTAGTCACAATTAATCCAGTGACCCTGTGATTAATTTAGATTAACAACGAATGGGTATTAATCGTGATTAATTGAAATGAATCCACAGCGACCCTGTGATTAATCAGATTCAAAATTTTAATCATTTGACAGCCCTATTTTTTACTCATGACGTTGCTTTGCTTATTCATTTTGTAATTTTTTTGTTATTTACTTTATTATTTTGTTCATTTTTTTAAAATTCAATTGCTTATCTTATTAAAGTTTCTTATTATTTCAACATGTTTTAATCCTACTCCTGCTATTGAGCTCTGGCCAAATGTAACTGAGTAAGAGTACAAAGTATTCCTTAAAACACCTACTCCCAGAAGTTTACTTGGAAAAAAAACTACTTAAGTACATGTAACGAGTACTTATACTTGAGTACTACTGTACACACCTGTGGGACGGATCACTGAGCAGGTTTGGTGTGTGTGCTTTATTTTGATCTTTACACGGGGATGAATCTCAGTTTGTGTTTATTTTCCATTCATTTAGTTGACTATTTTGGTCATTTTTGTACATTTTTGTCAGTTTTACTGGTCATTTTCTAGATTATTTTGTTCAGATTTGTTGATTTTCTTGCTTTTGCTCATTTACCTGATGACTTTGTTCAGTGTTGCTTATTTTATCATTTATTTGACCATCTTTTTTGTTCCTTTTATTTACCCTGTTGTTTGACCCTGTGCATTTTCTTGATTATTTTGTTCAGTTTGATTTATTGCTGTGTGAAGGGGCTAAAGAGCCACAGGTTGCAGACCCCTGGGCCTTGTTTGAGCTTCCAAACAGCTCCTCAGAAGGTTACGGGTCTTTGTCCATCAGGCTTCGGTCCGAACCCTCAGTCTGAGAACAGCCAGTCCAGAATAAGCTGAACCATCGTCTCCTGCAGAAACTAACCTCAGCTGCTGCGACACGTACTTTTCAGAAACACGTCAGCTTCAGTTTAGGTCATGGTTTTTAAATAATGGACTCTCATTGTTCACTTGTTTAAGCGACTTAATGAACTGTGGCGTGAAAACAAAAGAGCCCCCGTTTTCAGCACTAATAGCCTATGTCAGTGCATATTACTGTATTTTAAAGTGTTTTGTGCACTGAAAACCCAATGGACCCGACACACACACAAAACAAAAGGCTGCACACAACAGCTAAACATGTGTGTGATATAATGAAATTCTTAAAGGGTTATGATAAATAATCAGTATCTGCAGTGGCACAAAACACAGTATACTGTATATACTGTCTGTAAAATGTATTTGACTCCCCCGTTGTCGGTAGAATTTAGCTTTTCGACCAGAATTTACAGAAAACAACTCCTTATGTCAAAGTAAGAACAGATTTCTCTCAATTAATGAAAATCTGTAACGGAAAATGAGTGATATGCGTGTCAGTTTAGTCGTAGTCCGGCATTAAAACCCAGTGCTGTACTGGAATAAAAAAACGACACCATTTCAGCCAGTCGATACAGATAATTATCTCAATAAATATGCAAACTTGGAGGTGACTAGGCTTCTGCTGCAGCTCCCGGACTGTAGAACATCTTACCTTTGCACCTGAGACAGAATTCTTTTTGCCTGTTCTTAAATCTGCTTAAGACCCATCTTTTCTCCTTGGATTCCGGGTCGACATAAGATACTGTTTATGTTGCTCTGATCTCAGTGATTTTTAATTTAACATCCGCCAAGGAGGTCATTTAAAAAAAAAAAAAACGTTAGTTTATTTATCTGTTTATTTGTTTGTTTCTTCACAGCATAACTAGAATTCAGTCAGCATGCTCTCGTCTGATTTAGACATGGTTATAAGACCTTATGTGCATTTTTTTTGTGGTGACTCTGCTCAAGAGACTCAATAAAATGAATAACATTGAATAAGAAAGGAACAAAATGAACCCAGTTTAAGGGTTAAGGAGCAGTGGATTAGATTGTGGTCGTGATCTGCATCGTCGTCTGGATCCAGAAGAGTTTGTGACATAGGACCAAATTCAACATTTGTCCTTTTAACGCCACAAAAAACACCCAGAAAATTTAGCCAAAGGAGGAAAAAGGCTGACACCAAATTGTTGTGGAAAATCTGCTGATTCAGTAATGTGTCCACGGATTTGATGTGTCTTCAATATTTACAGAGCTGGATCCAGAAGAAACTGCCATTATGGAAATATTATTATGGTGAATAACTCTTGAACTAATAATAATATGTATGTGATTCCAAATGCTAATGGTAGGTTTTCATGGTCAAAGAATCTAATAATTAGGGTCAAATATATTTAAGAAGTATTACTTTTGGTGCAATAACATTATGGGTGAAATGAGCATAGGTTCAAATGATAATGGTAGGTTTTCACTGTGAAGACAAACTGAGCTGCCTTGGCTGAGGTCTGCACGAGCTGAAGAATTTATAATTTTATTTTGGTTTTACGTATTTGTCTTGTTTTCTTTATATTTTATCTTTTGTCTTTGGTGAGCTATGTGTCTTTTTATTTGTCTGCACAGCACTTTGGGCCATATGGTTGCTTGAAGTGCTTGATAATGGTCATGAGCTTTGTCCAGACGAGCTAGACTTCAAGAGAAGTCTGGGCCTCCCTGCTCAAGGTGCTGCCCTCGTGACCCGACCCCCGGAAAAGCGGTAGAAGATGGATGGATTTGATATCATTATTTTTTTCCAAATTAAAGGCTGATTATAAGTCCAATGCAAAAGATGTCGACAGGTACAGCGGTGCCCGGCTAACGAATTTAATCCGTTCCGCCGTCACGTTCATTGGACGAATCATTCATTAGCCGAAGCGAGTTTTTCCATAGGAATACATGCAAAACCAATTAATCCGTTCTGGACCCATGAAAACTCCCATATAAAGTATGTCTTACACACCCGTACGTGCACATTTATTGATTTATAAAGACACCAGAGGAGGATGAGACGGAGACGCCATTTTTATTAGGTCCCATGATGAAAAACACAAAATGAAGCAGCATTTTTGGTGAAAAAAGTGAAAAAAATTAGGTGAAACAAAAGGTGAAAAATTCGTAACATGCATTACGAAATTCGCAAACCGAAATTTTACGAATTTCATAACCGGAAGCTTTTTCGTTGGCTGGGACACAATTTTGGCCGAATTTTTTTCATTATCCGAATTTTTCGTTGGTAGTAGCGTTCATTACCCGGGGCACCATTGTATTTATGTTTTTAATTATATGTATGAAGACAAAATGCCTTTGTAAAACATCAAAAAGAAGTAAAAAAAAAAAACCCAAGCAAAAACAAAATAAAAAACACCTGACCAGACAAAACAGGCACCATGTTGTGTTTCTACTGTCTACAGTGAAATACAAGTCAAAGTAAACTTTAAAAGCATATGATTTTTTTATGGTATGTTCCGTACTGTCTGAACCGTTTCTGATTCGGGGCTGTAGTCGTCATCATCACAACGATGATTGGTGAACGAAGTGTAGCAGCAGAGTGTCGTCTGTCGAGAGCCATCTGTCGAGAAACCAAACAATTTCTGGAAAGAAATGGCTCCGCCTCAGTTTTCTCCATTGTTGCCAACAGTGATGGACAAACCTAGTGACAGTTTGCACCAATTATTCGCACGGAGAAGGAGCAGGACGGGTTCGGTTTCCTGATAAAATGTGACGGAAAGACATATTCGGACCGTTGACAGAAGTGA
The DNA here is from genome assembly GCA_029823295.1 of Pseudamia nigra. NCBI lineage: Eukaryota > Metazoa > Chordata > Actinopteri > Kurtiformes > Apogonidae > Pseudamia > Pseudamia nigra. Next base: position 10,896 of record JAQQAE010016385.1, read on the forward strand.
GAGCACTCATACCACCGGATGAAAATACTCCACTACATGTAAAAGATGTGAGTTGTAAAATAAAAATATGTGAGTTTTAGCGGCAAATTGACTTAACTGTGCTTCATTGTACAGGAAAATGGTCCCTGTCAACGTTTTATTATGACACAAAATTGAAAGATCACATTTCCACAGTGACAGTAATAGACAGGCTAAGTGACAGTGATGTGTCAGCTCACGCACCAATTAGCGAGACGGAGAGACAGCGGCCTGTCGACATGTAGCAGTCAGTTTAAAATGCATTTCTAACCCTATTTCCAAAAAATGTTGGGTCACTGTGAATGTTAATAGAACGAGAATGTGATGATCTGCCAACAGCAGAAGATATTGTAATTGAAATTAGGTCAAAGATGACACAAAACCGGGAAATTTTTTACTGATTTTTGAAAATTATATACGTAATTTGAATTTGATGCCTGCAACATATTTCAGAAAAAGGTGGGTCAGTGGCAAGAAAAGTCTGGTAAAGTTGTGAAATGCTTAAACATGGTGGGCCAGCTCATAATTAGTTTAACAACTTAGAAACGTGACTGGGTATAAAAGGAATTTGTCTGCACTTGGTTTAGGCACGGTGGGTCTTCCTTCACTGCTTCCTGTCCAATTCAGTTGTATTTGTATAGCACCAATCATAATCCAAGATTATCGCTAAATGATTCATAATTCAAGGCCGACGCCTCAAGACAAAACAGAGAACAAGCCCATCAGAACCTCCGAGAGCAAGGCCAGGGCGACGGGGAAGAGGAAAAACGTCCTTTTAACGGAAGGACAGAACCAGCGGCTCAGGGTAGGCGGCCATCTGCCTCGACCGGTTGGGGTTAGTGGACAGAGGAGAAACAAAAGAAA
>JAQQAE010016387.1:0-11777 GCA_029823295.1 Pseudamia nigra
CATCCGACATACAGTTGCGTAGCCTCACATACTGTGGTCTGTCGGTGAGGTAGTTGATGGTCCATGTGGTCAGGTGACGGTCCACACCTGCCTCCTCCAGCTTCCCAATGAGGTCAAGATCTCAGTCAAGTTGGAAAATGGGTGACCTTGGACTTGAGGTAAAGGTCAAAGTTTATATGATCTGATTTTTTTGAGGCCTAGGGTCACCAAATGTAGATCCTGACTTAAAGTCTGAGGCTGAGGGTATTTTGCTGATTTTCTTCCATATCTTATTCCTTTTTATTACATTTAGTTAATTTTGTTGCTTATTTTGGTCATTTTATTGACTATTTTTTGCTGATTTTCTTTAGATTTTTATTTCTTTTTTATTCAGTTTTGTCATTTTCTTGACTAATTCTTTTGTTCTTGTTCACTGCTTCCTTGTTTTGTTTTTATTTGTGTACATTTAATTGACTGCTTTGTTCATTCTTGCTGATTTCCTTTGCTATTTGTTCATTATTTTTCAATTCTGTTCATTATAATAATTATTGTGGTGATTTCCTCAATCGTTTTTTTAATTTTTGTTCATTCTCTTGACTATTTTCTTTGTTTTTCTTTGATGTTTCCTCATTTATTTTAATTTTTTTCAATTGATTGATTGTTTTGTTAATTTTATTCATTTCCCATAGTATTCCCTTGCTTTTTTTATAAAATTTTGCTCATATCGTTATTTTTGTCATTTTTGTTTATTGTCTGTCAGTTGTTTGTTAGTTTCTGTTCATGTTTTTTTCATTTTTTCTTCATTTTTGCACATTTTCTAGATTGCTTTGTACATTTTTTTAAGTTTGTTATTTTCAACTTATTTTCCATTAAACCTTTCTCTGTAAATCAGTCTTAGGATAAAGAACATACAGTACCACTATGTGAGTGTTTCCAGTAAATCTTGTTTTATGGTATGTGTATTATTATAATACATCCTTATTATTATAACTATTTATGTACATATTTATTTTTGAGCTAATTAATAAACCTAAGTGCTCCATTCAGTCCTTTACCAGCATAAGTGACTGGTTTGATTAGTTTCAATTTATAGCAATATTTCTTTTCATTTATATCTGCTTATGTTTGTCTAAAGTTTCTTTTTTTTTTCTGGAATACGATGCGGGAAGGAGCTGTGACAACCTTACATCCCAACACTGGAAGAATTAAAGATACGCTGTGACATGCCGGGGTCAAAACACCCCCAGGCAGTTGAAATGCAATAATTTTAATGACTTCAAATACTTTTCTGAGGCCATTCCTTCACAATTAACAGTGTCTGTAGACCTACATCTTTTCCATTTATACTGTTTAATAATAACAGACATTAATCCTGCCTTTATTAGACACTGTATCAAAACAGTTGTCTTTACAGAGGCACTAATTCAATAAACTGTTTGCTGGATTTCTCACCCTTTTAACCTCGCTACAAACACACACAAATGTCGTTTAAACCCTTTTTGAAGCTTTTCCTGCAGACAATGCATGTGACGGTTGTGCTAAATGATGCTAAATGGCCTGATCTGTAGGTGGCACATGCATAGTTTTCTGCAGAACTGCGTGCACTGTGTCCCTCGCAGCTGCATCATACTCATCATGTTTCGTGTGCACTCCCAAAGAAAATGCATGTGAAAATAGTGGGATGCATTGTGTGTAATGTGAATATTATGCATAGTTATGGGGTAAGAAGATAAATTTAACCTGAAATCAATCAAATAAAACAATATGGGCAGAAATGAACAAAATAATTAAATAAATTGAGCAGATTCAACCAGAGAAGCAAAAATATTAACAAAATAATTCAGGAAAATGAACAAGAAACATGAAACAATTGAACAAATTCAACAAAATAAAGAGGAAAATGAGCAAAAATGGTCAAAATAATCAAGAAAATAAAAAAATGAACCAAATAACCAGCTAAACTTAACCTGGTATCAACCAAATAGACAACAAAATTAGTTAAAAGGAACAAGATGATCAAGCAAATGAAGAAGAAATGAACAAAATAACCAACAATACTGAAGAAATTCTACAAGATAAGAAACAAAATGAACAAAATAATCAAGTAAAACGAACAGGATAAAAGACAAAATTAAACAAATTCAACAAGATACATTTTTATGGCATAATCTTTTACCCGTACTCAAGCAGAAACGTATTACTTTTACTTCTAGTTGAGTCATCATAATTATAAAACAGCAATACTCTTACTTGAGTACTGTTTGTGTTTGCACGTGCATGGTTTTCTGCAGAACTGCATGCACTGCGTCCCTCGCAGCTGCGTCACACTCATCATTAATATGTTTTGTGTACAGTCCCAAAGAAAATGCATGTGAAAATAGTGGGATGCATTGTCTGTAATGTGAATATTATGCATAGTTATGTGTTAATCTGATGGTATAAATAAGGGAAATTACAGCACACACAGCGAAATACACAGATTTTGATGCATTTTGTAGATTATTGCAATAAATATGCAAATTTGATGGAAGTAGCATTAAGTTCTGGTGTTATATAAAATGCATATTAATAGCTTTTGAGTTAAATTTACTGTGTTACCTGTACTTGAGTAGTTTTTGTGAGAAATATTTACTTGTGCGAGAGACGATATTTTGAGAATTCTTTGTACTCTTACAGTTACATTAATGAAAATGGTCAAACAGTACGAGTAAAATGAACGAAAAAATAAAAAACAAAAACAACAAAATGAGGAAAAAGGAACAAACTTACGATATAAATAAACAAATGTTAACCAAATATCGAATACAATTTAGCCTGAAATCAATCAAACGGTTGAAAAATGTACAAAATATCCAACTAAATTGAGCAAATTCAACCAGATAAGCACCAAAATGAGCAAAATAATCATAGATAAAAGACAAAATTAAACAAATTCAACTAAATAAAGAAGAAATTGAGCAACAATATTCAAAATAAACAAATAAATACACAAAAATGAACCAAATGACCAGCAAAATTCAACAAGATAAGCAGCAAAATGAACAATATCAATAACAATAATCAAGTGAACTGAATAGGATACCTGATGAAATTGATCATTTCTCATTGTCTTGCTTATTTTGTTCATTTTGTTGCAGCAAAAAAAGAGCAAAAGGATGAAATAAATTAACCAAAATGAACAAATGGGTGACAAAATTGAGCAGATTCAACAAGAAAAGTGAGCAAAGTAAAACAAGAACAAGATAAAAGATAAATTGGAACATATTCAACAAAAAATAAAACAAAATGACCAAAAATTGTCAAAATAATCAAGTAAATAAACACAAATGTACCAAATAACCAGAAAAATTTAACCTGAAATCAACCAAATGCTGCAGACAATAAACAAAAATGAAAGAAACGATCAAGTGAATGAAGAAAAATGAACAGAAAATAATGAAATGATTAAGTAAATGAACAAAAAGATCAAGTAAATGAACAAAAATGAACAAAATGAACAAAATGATCAAGTACATTAACAATAATGAACACAAATGAAGACAATGATCAAGTAAATTAACAAAAATGAAGAAAATGATCATGTACATTAACAAAAATAAACACAAATGAAGAAAATGATCAAGTAAGTGAACAAAAATGAAGAAAATTATGAAGTAAATGAACAAAATGATCAAGAAAATTAACAAAACAATCGAGTAAACAAACAAAATAATAATCAACATGGAAAAGATATAAGACGAGCAAGAAAATGATCAAATAATCAAGTGAAATGTACAAGATAAAAGACAAAATTGAACAAACTCAACAGCATAAAGAGGAAAATGAGCAAAAATGCTCAAAATAATCAAGTAAATAAACAAAAATTAACTAAATATAATATTATTATGATCCAGGGATCAGCAACTGTTGGATTTTTAGACAGGCAGTAAAAATAGGTGTAAAAATTTGAAAGCTTGATGACATGAGGCACATTTAGCTGCGCTGTGTTAAAAATGTATTAATACTTAATTCATTTTTTTCATTTTGTTCATTATTTTGGTCATTTCCATATATTTTAACGTGTTGATTTTAATTCCTTTTGTTGCTTCCTTTCATTTTTAATCATTTTTGTTTATTGCACACTTTATTTGGTCCATTTTTGGTTCTTTTTATTTAGCATTTCATTTATTTTTATGATGGTGCATTTTTGTAATTATTTCAGCACATTATTGCTTATTCTTTTGAGTATTTTCCTCATTATTTTGCTTATTTTTGATTTTTTTATTCAACATTCTGTTAATTTTGTGGTTCTTTTCATCAAATTTATTAATCAGTATAGTCATATTTGTACAGTTTTCTCATTATTTTGTTCATGCTATGGACAGTTTTAAGCTAATCCTGTTCATTATTTTGCTTATTATTGTTCATTTTCTTACTTTTGGTCATCTACTGGCTAATATTGTTATTTTTTTATTATTTTTGTCCATTTTCCAGTTTGATTTTTCATCTTGTGGTTGAATTACTGTTTATTTTGTTCATTTTGATTTATTGAAATATGTCATTTCCATCACTGGACAAACCCACAGGAGCCACTGGGGAGGGGCTACATCAGGGGTCTGCATTTTTAGACGGAAAGTAAAAATACATGTGTTGTTCAGTTTGTTTAATATTTTGCACACGATGTTGCTTATTTTTGTCCACTTTTTGGTTTTTGTTTATTTTCTTGACCATTTTGTTCATCTTTAAAAATTATTTCAGTCCTTTTTGATTAGCTTCCTTATGATTTTTTTATTGGTGTGAATTATTTTGCTCAGTTTTGTCCCAGTCGTGTTCGTTATTTTGCTTATTCTTGTTCATGTTCTTGGTTTTGGACATTTACTTAACTATATTGTTAATTTTGTGGATTAAACAATGTTTTGTCTTATGTTTTGTTCATTATCTAGTCCATTTTGTCATTTTGTTGTCAAGTTATTGCTTAATTTATTCATTTTGATTTATTATAATATGTTACTTCCATCACTGCATAAACCCACAGGGTCTAAAGAGTCATATGTGGCCCTGGAGCCTAGGATAATCCACTGTTATTAAAAAGAGAAATTACAGTGCACACAGAGAAATCCGCACATTTTGAAGATTATTATACACAGATTTGAAGGAAACCGCGTTAAATTATAGCAACAAAAGCAAAGAGTAGCATTTTTATGTCTGTTTGAGACTCGTAAAACTCATTTTATTGACGCAGCAGGAAAAAAAATCAACATATCAGATGAGATTTTGGTGCAAATGTGACAAAAATATCAAATATATGATTAAAAATATGTCAACTTAGATTGATCCGACATAATCCAGTGGCTGCTCGTGTACAAATGAAGGTGTTTTCCAAAAATAGCAGCAATAATTGAATGAGATCCTTGTTTGGGCTCGTCCTCTGAAACGCCAGCCGCCGCCGCCGCCGTGTCTTCACGAAGGTGTGAAGCGCTGTAACCTAAGTAGGTCAAACTATCTGCAAAGAACGCAACTCCGCAAACTTTCCATCATCGACGCCATCGTGAGGAGGAGGGTGGGGCTGCGGTGGGGAGGGAGGAAGGGGAGGCAGGGAGGTGGGGGGAGAAAAAAACAATTCACTTGTCACAAATTTGACACCTTTCTCCTTTTCCAGAGGTGGGAGGGGAGGAGGAGGTGAAAGAAAAGAAAACTCCAAAGGAGCGTTTCATTGTTCTGAAGTTTCCCTCCCCTCCCTTGTTTTTTTTTTTTTTTTTTTTTGCTTTGCCTATCGTCGCCACTGAAATCATCACTTACCTTGTCAATGACAAGCTGGAAAATTGCCAGACATTAAGGGGAAGTGTGTGTGTGTGCAGGTTTTTTTGTTTTTGTGTGTATGGCAGGGGGTGACAGTGTAATGCCTGGTCCCAAGGGCAGTAGGCAGGATGCTAAAATAGCTTGTCGCTCACTTCGGCTCCAACGCAGGATAAGGTTTTTGGTTAAAAGGTTCCTGTGTTGTTTTTTTTTTTTTTTCTCCCTCCCCTCTACACTCATGAAAACCTGTGAAAACAGGAGCAGATTTCGTCTTCAGGGACCCCATTACAAGGCATTGTGAAATTATCCGAGCTTGATTAAACCTGCTGCGCTCTCAGACAAAACGATCTCTATAATCACAGCTGGAGAGACAAAAAGCTAAATCCCGTACGGAATAATAACACTGCTCTCCTCGCAATTCTCCTAATTTGAAAAAAAAGAAAAGAAAAAAAAGAATGGCTCCTATCTGCAGTGGTGTGTAGAGTACACAGAAGCAGTACTCAAGGAAAAGTATTACTTTAGTAGTGATTTATTTTGTTTCTTTTTTTGCTTTTTTTGTACTTTTTCTTGATTTTTTGTTGATTTTTTTGCTTATTTTGTTAATTTTGCTACTTTTTGTTCAATGTGTTGACTACTTTGTTCATTAGGTTGATTTTTTTGTACATGATATTGATTCATTTTGGTGTTTATCTTGCTCATTTGTTGTTTAGTTTGTTCATTTTGTTGTTTATCTTGTTCATTTTGGTGTTTATCTTGTTTATTTTGTTGTTTATTTTATTCATTTTGTTGTTTATTTTGTGTATTTTGTTATTTATCCTGTTCTTTTTGTTAAGTTTTTATGAACTTGAACATATTATGAACAATGGTAAAAAAAAAAATAATGTATGTTTATAAAATGAACAAAATAAACAGCAAAACTGAACAAAAATCAACAAAACAAGCAGCAAATTAAAAAATTAAACAAGGAAATAAACAAATGTAACCAAAATACCTGTTTGAGCACAAAATAATATGCTGTATGAAGGTGCTCAGTATTTGAGTATTTTTCTATGCCATGCTTGTATTTCTTTTACTGAAGTACTTACATTTATGAGTGCTTCTACTCCGCTTCTCTCTCCTCTGCCCACCTGTGTTTACCACATGAAAATGGATAAAAAAGTCAAAATCCTCTCCTTAAAATGCAACAACCCCTTGGAACCAGAAATGTCACGGCTGGAACAGAGTGTGAGATTCAGAGGCTTTAACCAGAGGACAATGTTTTTCTGTCTCTGCTCTGATTACGTATATACAGTATGAGGGAGCGAGCAGATTGTGGTTCAGCTCGGTGGAGGAATAATCACTACCAGAGCAAATTCATCTGTTTTGTGATAACACTGCGTTTCAGAGAAGTTGTCCGACACCTCGGCTCTGAAATGTTCTCTGATATGCTGATAAGTGTAGCACTATGGCCACTTGTCTGTTTAGATGGAAAAAAAAATCTTTCCCTATATGTATGGAAATTTGCACAAGGCCCGTGAACAGTCAAGAATGCCCAAACAGAGTGAAGAGAAAGAAACAGAAAAGAAATAGTGACTTAGAGGAACAATGGGCCTCACGTAGCAACATTCTCTTAAACTTCTCTTATATTTTCTCTTGTATTTTCCTTAAGAGAATAAAATAAGAGGAATCAGTTCTCAATGTCCACATCTGCTCTTACCCACTTGTGCTAAATGCTGAATATCACTTGATCATAAATGGGATGGTTGATTGTTTGTTATTAGTAGATATGGCACCCACTAAACACCATAAGAGGGCAGGTATGCAAACAGCCGACTTTGGGTCAGTACGTCTTCATCAGGGTCTACATTCATTTCTAAGCTGTCTGAATTACTGACAGCACTAGGAAATGAACCGAGTGATACAGTAAGAGTAAACTGACCAACAGTCCAACCAAATCACACACAAGAGAAAGAAATGATGGACGTAAATAAACATTACGTAGGAGGAAGTTGTGGTTCAGTCCGACAGGTTCACAGTACCGGTATGTGTGTGAAAGTGCACACTATGACACAGATGAGGATGACAGCTGTTCTAACAAACACTGACAGAATAAAAACCCCTGACCTCATCATCACCGTAAATGTCCAGTGGATTCATCTGTCTCTGAAAGCGATGCTGGCTTTAATCCACTTGTGTTCTGACCACTGGGCAATAACCCAGGCTGTTCATTGAGGCTGATGCAGAAGTAACTTTAAGTTGTAATACCACCGCTTGACCACTGGGCCAGCTACAAGAAGCCTTTTTCCCATGGAAATAGACTGGACTTCTATCTGAAGGTACAACGCAAATAAATTTTTGTCATGAGTCAATTTGGTCTCAAACATTTCATTTGGACCCTCTAATAAGTAATGTTGTGGTCCGTCTTTAACTTTTTTACTCTGTAACTAAAATATTACTACAAATAATTCAACAAATCACTGCTGTGCTGGGGTTTGATTGACATGTCACTATGGTATGTCACTAGTGCTAGTGACGATTCGGACCTTCTTATATTCTAGTTATTCAATATGGGCATAGTTTTACCTGACATACACTCAGCTGTGAGTAAGTGTTTACACTAACAACACTGCAATGTGACTTTGTTTGGCGCTGCCTGCTGAAGTTTTACCACATCAGTAAGGTAGCGGCTAATATTAGCTTTCCCATGAGTTTCCGGGCATGAGCGCTCAGTTAGCCTTGCTGCCATTTGTCCAAATGTGGTTACATCCTGTTTTTGGCTCCAAAATGGCAGCCAAGGAGTGACAACCCGATTGGCCTCAAAACGGCCCTTCAGAAACTAATGGGTGACATCACAGTCACTTTGTCCAGTTATATATACAGACTATGGTTCTGACAGACCCCCTCTTTGAATCGCCACCTCATCATGGTGGAGGGGTTTGGTTGCCTGAGTGATTTTAGGAGCTTTATCCTAGGACCACTACTTTATCCTACACTGTAGATTTTGTCTAAAATTAATCAAGAAAATTAATTAAAATAATGAACAATAATTAAGATTATAAGTAGAAATGAACAGAATACTAAAGGAAATCAGCAGAAATGAAGAAAGTATTCAAGACGGTGCAAAAAATTATCTAAATCACTAGAAAAATGAGGCAGAAAACAAACAAATAGTGAAATAAAGGTGCCAAATTGAACAAAATATTCAAGAAAGTGAACAAAAATGATAAAGAAAGGGCTAATATATACAAAATTAACAAAAACAAGCAACAAAATGAAGAAAAGTATACAAAACAATAAAGAAAAATTTATAAAAATTGATGAAAATAAGCGACAAAATAAATATAAATTGAGAAAAGCAGTTGACTTGAACGAAAACTCCACACTGAAATGAAAAAAATCAGCTCTAAATCAAAATGAACAAGATCTTTTAATATTTCAATGAGGGTCCTATAAAGGGTCAACAGACCAAGGCGTGTTTTTTCTGCAGAAACAGTGTAAACTTTGTAATTTCTGAAGTTCCCCTTTCAAACCAGTCTGTGCTGACATGCAGAGAAAATACAGACTCTGATGTAAAACGAGCTTCATATCCTAAATTTAACTGGGTTTAAGTGAAAAATAAGATATTTTACATATACAAATATAATAATCAATTATAGAAATTCCTCTAAAACAAAAAAATAATTTGAATAAGATCATATTACTGTTTGTGTTCCCGTGCATTTAACAAGTCCTTCCAAGGTTGTGATGTTTTTCTCATACACTTGACCACTTTCTTGCATGAGGCCTGTTGTTTCACTTTAGAGCAAGAATTACTGTTAAAAGACAGGTCTGTGCAATTACTTCTTTACATGTACCTTTTAAAAAAATGTACTTCTGAGAGTAGTAGGATACTTTATACTCTCAGTTACATTTGTGATACAAAAATATACATTTGACCACAGCTCAATGAGTAGGAATAAAAAAGGATCAAATTGCAAAAATGTACAAAGCAGTCAATTTAAAAAGTCAAGGACAATATTAAACATGAATAATATAAGGAACAACATGAGACAAAATGTACAAAAATAATCACAAAAATAACCAAAAAGAACACAGGATGAGCAAAAGTCACAAAATAATTAATATAGGTGAGAAAACTGAAGAAAATGGCTTTGTGAATTATAAAATTTGGGTTCATAGTAAGCACAAATGAGCAAAATAATAAGAAAATGATCAAGTAAATTAACAAAAATAATCAAGAAATTGAAAAAAAACATGCAAGAGCCAAAAAATGAACAAAATAACAAAAAAATTATCAAGGGGTGCATTGGAATAAGCAAATTAAGCAACAAAATAAAACAAAATTAACAAAAATAATCCAATAAATCAGGAAAGGTGAAGAAAATAAGCAAACAAGCAAAAAAATGAACCAAAACAGAAAACAAAACAGGTAACAAAAAGTAGCAAAGATGGTAAATTAACAAAATATAACCAATAAAACTGAGCAACAATGAACACAATGAGTGGAACATTGACAAAATAATCAACCATATTCACAATTAACGTAATAACCTAAAACACTGGCTAAAAATCAATAAACCAAGCAACATAATGAGTAAAACTTATCTAAATAATCAAGTACATGCATGAAAATAAATAAAGTGAATAAACAGGAATAAGCAACAACTCTTGAGCACACTGTGTATGTTTACATTTTCAGTTATGGATTTGTGACTATTCAACACAATTAATGTGGACATAATGGTGTTATGATCTAAATGCTAAAGAACCTGTTCAAACTCTGTGTATGAGGCGGTAATAAGCTTCACGTTATGAAGTTACTCACAACCAGATACTTTTGATTACATGCACCCCAGTACTTATCTTTATGAGTACTTCCACTTTTACTTGAGTCATTCTAATTACAAAGAAACAATGCTTGTACTCAAGTACTGTTGAGGTGTACTCTACCCGTCTCTACCCGTAGGTTGATCGTTGAAGTTAAATTTGTTGTTTCTGGAGGCCATCGTGTTTTTTTGTAGGCATTTGTTTTTTTTTTGTTTCTCAAACAAATGTTTGGGCCTGAAAACAGGTTTTGATCTTTTGTTCTGTAATACTGTACTTATTTTTTATTTAAAATCTAGCCGGAGCGAGTTTTTCCATAGGAATCTACTTCATGGATTTCGCCTATTGTGGGTTATTTTTAGAACGTAACCCCTGCAATAAATGAGCGACCACTGTAATCCATTTCAAGACCCAAGAAATCACCCATTCAATTCATTTTTTTTTCCTTTTCTCATTTTTACTCACTGGTTTTGGCCTGTTTTGCCACACTTTCATCATCATCAGCATCATCACTTTCAGTAGGCAATGATCTTTTGGTAAAATAGCGAATCCAAAGAGGTTTGCCCCTGCCTACTCCATAAAATGTTATGAAAATGGGTGACTCAAATTTCATTCATTTGGTCTAATACACGACCAGTATGCACTTTCTCAGGGTGTTTTTTTTTTCTATGAACCGCAGGAACAGTTCATAGTGCCACAACATCTCCTTCATCTCTGCTTCATCTCCTCCTCATCATCATCCTCACCTCTGCTCCGCTGATCTCGTGTTTCACCGGCATCGAGATCATACTATGGGTTTTTTTTTTTATCACTAGCATCCTTCTTAGGCCCCATGAGGAAAAACCACAAAACAAACCACAATTTCAGGTGAAAAAAGGCACATATATGAAGCATAATTTGGTGTGAGTTTCACAGCTACGTTTCCAGTTGGTCAGTGAGTAGTGCGCACTCCTCTTACTCTCACTCTTGGGAAGTATTTTACTCGCAACTCGAGTTTTTACTCTTGAGCTGGTACAAAAATTTGCCCGATGTCTTCCTCGTAACCTGAAAAATTTGATGCGCTCATCACCTGGGATTCCACTGTACATGTACTGTATACCAGCTAACCACTTTTGGAGTTAGACTTCTGTTTGGCTGTTAAACGTACATGTGATGGGAGTTCATGTTAACTCAAATTTAGGTGAGCTGCCTGCACTGTACTCTCTGTAAGACATTCACTG
>JAQQAE010016388.1:0-11776 GCA_029823295.1 Pseudamia nigra
AAGGCTTGAACTACTTCAGTTGTGTGTAATGAATCTAAAATATATGAAAGTCTAATGTTTATCAGTACATTACAGAACATAATGAACTTTATCACAATATGCTAATTTTTTGAGAAGGACCTGAACACTCGAGGGATTTAATAGCACACCATTCTATTTTTGGCCCAATTTGTGAAGAGCTTTTGTCAATTAATAAACTACACTGATACCCTATCATACGAGCGTATCATCATACAACTTTTTCATGACACGAGTAAGATGTTGCGCAAAATTTTGTCCTGTCATGCTAGCAAAACCTCATGTTACAAGTAAAATAGGCCCCGAAAGGAGTGTGTGCTACTCGCCCACCGCATGGAAACGTAGACGTGAAACTGTTGGTTCCAGCCGTTTACATTACTTGAGAGCTTAGTATAGTTTTTCCTTACCTTTTGTCTCCATCTTCCATAGCTAACTAGATCCTGGCTTCAGCCTATGTCTTTCTCCTGTGGTCTCGACCTGTGTTTCGTCCAGTTTGTACCTCTCCCTGTGGCTGTTCGATCAGCCTCCGTCTCTGTCTGCTCTGTTCCATAACTCCATACAGCTTCTGCATTCTGCCTCAATAAACTGTTAATTGCTTTTCTCGTCTTCATTGACTGTCCAGTAGTTGTGGCTAACAAACGTAGTAGGTTGTGTTGCGTCATCTCTGCACACATCACACACCAGATTTGCATTGCCACACCCACTTAAAGCAACAGGTGCAGGGTCTTGGAACAAATCGATTGTTTTTACATGTATTCCTATGGGAAAACCGGTCCCATCTCATGAGTTTTTTTTATCACAAGCGTGACGCCGGAACAGATTAAAGTCGCATGATGGGGTACCACTGCAGTTGTATCAATGCATGCATGGTTGTCTTTATCTTTCAACTAACCACTCCCAAATGATAAATACTGTCAAACACACCCAACCCTATAATAAGGCACTACAACTTTGGAGGAAATTGCATCTGTAAGAATGGCATGACTGGAGCAGCCTGACCGGGATCGTGTCACCAGAATGCTGGAGGCAGGGCGGACTGCTAGACAAGATTCCAGAGCAATAAATGTCCATCACGCCACCAGGGTGCTTACACCAGCATTATTTGGCCAGAGCAACAACAGGAGACCAAGCACGACCAGCCAGATAATGCTGGTGCAAGCACCCTATTGTGGCTGAACGCTGGTCAAATAACTAGAAATCAGGAGCGAGCGCTTGATGTGTGTTCCCCGAACAAATGTGACCTGTCCTCCAGTGTGACTATTACACGTTTTTTTTTCTTCTTCATTATGCATTTTTGGCTCATGCAATAACATTCCAGAGAGACATATCACCCGGAAAATATGGTAGTTTAAAGCACATTAAGGAGGCAAGAAATGGCACAAATTAACTCCTGACAAGACACACTTGTGATTTGAAAACCACTCCAGGTGACTACTTCATGAATCTGATGAGAGAATGCCATGAGTGTGCAAAATTGTCATTAAAGCTACATGTGTCTACTTTAAAACAATCTAAAATATACATGTTTTGGGTCCTTTAATACTTTTTTGTTTACTATTTAATTCCATGTGTTCTTTTACAGTTAGAATGTCTTAGTGTTAATGTACAAAGTTGAAAATTATAAAATGGAGGAAAATCACTATAAGAGAAGGTGTGTCTAAACTTTTGACTGGTAGTGTATATGTTTAACTGAGAGCTCACTTGTTCCCTAACCATCTGTAATGGGTTTTTTTTCTAGATTGAGGAACGTCCCAAACCAGCAGTACCAGTAAAAGAAGCCAAAGAACACCAACGACCATCTGATCCACACTTCCTCCTGGCGGATGCCGTGCCTGAGACCGTTAATGTCGGGACTCTTCCTCCTCTCCACTTCCTTAACGAGACTGTGTTTGAGAAGACTGCCTCGGAGAGAGAGGACGAGGAGCACATTCTCTGTCGCACTGTGGAGCAGAGGTCTGATCTCATCTCAGGCGTGTACGAGGGAGGGCTGAAGGTGTGGGAGTGCACTTATGACCTGCTGGAGCTGATTGAGAAAGACATAGAAACCTTTGGGAACAAGACCGTTTTGGATTTGGGCTGTGGAGCAGGGCTGCTGGGGATTTTGGCACTGAAAAGAGGAGCTAGGGAGGTCCACTTTCAAGATTATAACAGCACAGTTATTGAGCAGCTTACAGTGCCAAATGTAACGCTAAACTGCCAAGACGATGATGTAGACAGTGAAGATGGCAGCGAAGGGAAGGGAAAGGGGAAAAAAGTAAAGGAACATGGGAGTAAAGAGGAAAAGTCAGACGAAGATGATCACCCACCACCTAAGAGAAGAGCCACAGACCTGTCTGAACATCCGTTACTTGCAAAATGCCGCTTCTTCTCAGGTGACTGGAGCACATTTCTTGCTCTAGTAATAAAAGAAGACCCGCCACCCAAATATGACATCATATTTACCTCAGAGACGATATACAACACTGCATACTACGCTGCTCTGCACGACACCCTCCGGACACTGCTGGCACCAGATGGCCTCGTCTACCTCGCAACAAAATCCCATTACTTTGGCGTAGGCGGCGGACTGCACCTGTTTGAGACGTTTGTAGAAGAGAGGGGCATTTTCTGTGTGGATCGGCTGTGGGATGGAGAAGAAGGACTACAGAGACATGTAGTAGGCCTACGTTTTAAAGAAAAGGGCATTTGAGTCAGTCAAGCAGTTGGGGCTTGCGATGTAGCAAATATACTGAATGTATCACAGCTGACTGAGCTCGATGTACAAAAAAAGGCTATATCTCCAACTTTGGGATATAGTAGCTCGAGTAGGTTCATTTTTTCTTTTTACAGTATTTCTTCATGTTTCTTTTTTATCAAAGTTTAGAGTACAGAGGAACGTCTGCTACTTATACTTTGATTAAATGGTTGACATTGACTGGTTGTGCTAAAACTTCACTTCTTGCGTCTACACATGCAGCTCTGTGGGTGTGTCCCTCTCCCGGGGACAGTATACGTTAGTGGACAAAGTGATTGACGTCACCCATTGGCTTCTCAAGGGCTGTTTCGAGGCCAGTCAGGTTGCCACTTCCTGGATGAAGAACGAGATGTAACCATATTTGGACAAATGTTGGTGGAGCTACCGGAGCCTAGTTTGTCGTGGGTAAGCTAATGCTAACCGCTAGCTTACTGACCCAATAAAACCTCATGAAACATTTCTAAGCAAAGTCATATTCCAGTGTTATTACTCACTCACAACTACAGTCAAGTATCTGTCAGTAAAACTGTTTTATTGACTTAAATGGAGTCGAGCTAGCATAGTGACCTGTCAATCAAACCCCAGCACAGCAGTGATCTGTCAGATTTGCTGTAATATTTTAATAATGGAGCAAAAAATTTAAGATGAACCAGATCACTTATTAAAGCATTTAAATAAAATGTTTGAGACCATGATTCGTGTCTTACAGTGAAGTCCGGTGTAACTCTATGGGAGTCGGTGAACGGTGCCCCGGTGGCCAACTGTGGTATTACCACTTTAAGTTACTTCCCCATTGGCCTCGCTGAACAGCCCCTGTCGTTTCCAACTGCTCTCTACCTCTGAGAGAGGGAGAGGGGAGGGTGAAACCACTTAGCGGAGGCATGGATTGAACAGTCAAACTAAGAGACCTGCTGCATTAACAGCGAGTTAATGTAGTTTTACTCTCCTAAAAATATATACATATATCACAGTATTGACAAAATGTATTGCGATATACATTTTTTTCCCACATCGGCCAGCGCCACAAGCAGTAATGTACTGTTGATTCTTGGAGTCAGAAAGGCTTCTATATAAAGATGTAGCTGTAATAAAAGACGGTGTCTCAATTTAACGTATTTTCACTTGATTACTTTCACCTTCTTCTTACTTCCTATATAGACATTTGAATATGTCTGCAGGTAACTGAAGCGCGGTTGAAAGGGGCTGTTACAGGTCTTTAGATGCACGGGGAGGAAAGAAAGGAAATGGGCTCAGTGACCTTTGCAAGTGATTTCCCCAGTGTTCAAACAGCAGCATGAAAGCCAGGCTTGTTTCTGAAGTCCGGCGCAAAATGTCAATTGCAACTTATCCCGCCAGCCCAAGGATGTAGTTTGAAAGTGGACTCTAGAGTCACTGCACATCAATGGCGGGACTCTATGGGGTCTCTGTAGCTCGCATTGGAGTAATGGTTCCTGATGATCCTGCAGGGTTTCACCTCCAGATTTTGTCTCCTTTAAAAAAACATGAATTCAAATTCTATGCAACCAAAAAGATGTGATGCTATTTGGGAGAAATGTCCCATTGTACATCCAAGTCCAAGAAAGGAACTACTGAAAGTTTTCCAACTTTTTCTGGAATCCCCTTTTTCATCCGCATCAAGGAAATGCATTGTGTTGAGCAGTCAGGGTTTTTCTGGGGAAGTTTTTGTCAAGGTTCATTTCTTGTATCGACAAGAGGATGAGGAAATCAAATGGGTTTTTTCCGAGTCACTGAACAATGAATGAATTTAAATATTACTGTGTGATGGTTTATTTTAAAACTGCTGTATGGTTTTACCCTGTGAAGTCCTCCTGCTGTCACAACTGGTATCACATCCCCATCCTGTTTGACCAGAGAGCAAATAAACATGTTCTCGTAAGGCTGCGATAAATCCACATTCTCTACCCTCACCTCAGTAACTAATTCCACCTACACAAATGTTCACATGACTCGGTCTCCTC
The DNA here is from genome assembly GCA_029823295.1 of Pseudamia nigra. Taxonomy (NCBI): domain Eukaryota; kingdom Metazoa; phylum Chordata; class Actinopteri; order Kurtiformes; family Apogonidae; genus Pseudamia; species Pseudamia nigra. The sequence goes on from JAQQAE010016388.1 coordinate 4,732, forward strand.
CTAAATATCTCCATGATCCAGGGAGTATGCACCCAAAATAGTTAAAATGGAAATGAATAAAAGAAAACAAAATAATAAAGAAAATGTGTAAAAGTGAAAATAATAAAATGACTGAACATGAGCAAAATAGTCATTAAAAATGAACAAAATAATCAGTCACTAACAATGGGACATAATTAAGAAATGAGCAAAATAAGGAAAATGACTAAAAATGAAAATAACCAAGAAAAATGAATAAGAATTAGGTGAATAATCAAGAAAATATGTAAACATGATCAAAATAAGACAAGGCAATCAAGAAAATGACTTAAAAATGAACAAAATTCTCAAGAAAATTAGCAAAAATAATCAGGAAAATGACAAAATGAATAAAATATTTAGAAAAATTATAAAAATGAACAATCAAGAAAATGAGTACAAATGTACTTCAGGAAATAGAGAAATTTCAATGGCTTTTTACAGCGTCACTGAACAATGAAAGGATTTTAATACGACTGAGCTCATTGATTTTAAAACTGCTGTATAGTTTTACCCTGTGAATTCTTCCGGATGTAATGCATCTCCTGTTTGTGTACAAAATAATCAAAATGCCAAAAAATGAACAAAACAATGAGGAAAATGAATAAAATGGAACAAAAATAATTATAAATTTGAATAAAAATGAACAGAATTAATAAAAATGAGCAGAATAATGAATATAATGAACAGACTGAGGAAAATTACTAAAAATGAACAAAATCAAGAAAATGACATTGAACAAAAAAGTTTAAAAAATGAACACAATGAGAAAAATGAATAAAAATGAACAATCAAAAAACAAAATATTGAGGAAAAAACAAAAATAATCAAGAAAATGACTAAAAGTCAACAAATTAATAAAAAATAGTATAAATTAACACAATAATGAGGAAAATGAATAAAAATGAACAACAATCAAGAAAAAGAACAAAACAATGAAAAAACAATCAAGAATGAGTAAAAGTGAACAAAATAACCAATAAAATTAGTAAAAAAATGAACACAATGAGTAAAATGAATAAAAACAATCAAAAAAGGAGAACAATACAATGAGGAAAAACAAAATCAAAATTAGTAAAAGTGAACAAAATAACCAATAAGTAAAAAATTAGCACAATGAGGAAAATGAACAATAATCGAGGAAAATGAACAATAATCAAGAAAAAGAACAAAACAAGGGAAAAACAAAAATCAAGAAAATGAGTAGAAGTGAACAAAGTAACCAAAAACTAAAAAATGAATACAATAATGAGGAAAATGAATAAAAATAAACAATCAAGAAAAAGAGAAGAAAGCAATGAGGAAAATGAAAAATAATCAAGAGAATGAATTGCAGTGAATAAAATAACCCATGATGTGAGAAGCACGCGCCCTGCTGATTTAAATAAAAAAGTATTTATCAATGGACAGCGTTTCATAAATCATAGTGTCACCGGCTTGAACATGACTTGGCATTACAACACCCACAGTGTATGGACAGATTTTCCAATTACACGCTATGTCAATATAGTGCAACGTTTCACACAGTTCCTCTGTGACGCACATATTCAACACTGAACACGGTTTGTGTTTGCACATCCCCGCCCGGCAAACCTCCAGCATGTCCGCTTCGTCATGGTCTCTCATCTCGACAGCTGGTTGTGGCCTGTGGGGGAATTCCTGGTTCCTCAAGTAGACGCAGCCTTTCCCCTGCTTACTTTATGGGAACAGGGGGCAGGGCCAGTCAGATGGTTTTCCTCAGAAACTATTATGTGTTGATTCACTGTGAGGGGGCGTGCTGTTCACTCCCACTGTTTCCTTCTTACTGGGAAGTGACAGTCAGGCTTACCGTACAGAGGGAGTGCATGATAAACAGACACAGAGGGAGGGAGGGTGAGGTGAAGTGAATGGTGGTGTATTTAAGGTCCTGAATGTCAGTCAGAATGCTGTATCCTTCCCTGGGACTTGGAGGACATGGGAGAGCGAGCAGAACGTACAGGTGGACTGATGAGGGATGGCTCGCTGCAGAGCCTGACTGCTGATTCCACACTGAAACGTCCATTTGTCCAGATGGGAACTGCTGGAGGAGGAGGAGGAGGAGGAGGAAGGGGGGGGATGTTCAGGTTTTACTTGACCACACCGGGACGCTTTTATGAGGAGATATGTGATATATTCAAGAGCTGGAGACAAAAGTCAGTAAACCGGGTAAGTATACCGGAAAGAAAATTGATAAGAGATTTTTATTTGCTTTGGTCATTTCCAGAATAAAAAGACAAAAGAAATGAGACAAACAGAAAACCAAAAGGGAGTAGGCTGAAGCTGGAGCTTATATTGCATCTACTTCCACTAAAAAGAATCAACACAAATTAAAATGAACTGATTTGGTGATTTGTTGGGAGGCAGACGTGTATTTAAAGCTGAAATATACATATCTGAGTGAAAGGAAACAAATGAAAATGAACTAAATGTCTGAATGCAATATATCATGCTGTAATCAATTCCAAGTTATGAAGTTACTCACTACTTGAGTAGCTTGTACATGAGATACTTTTTACTTTTAGTCAAGTACTTATGTTTCAGTATTTCAGTCATAATTATAAAGAAACAATACTTTTAAGATAAGGAAATCCTCTATTCATCCCACGATGGGGAAATGTGCATTTACAGCAGTAAAGCAGTGAGGGTAGGTGTGTGATCCAAAGTACAGGCAAGAGCAGCAAATCAGTGTACGGTGAGAAATATAAGCAATGAGGTGCTGAATGTTATAGGCACTAATAGTTAAAGTAAGGATTAGTACGCAGGAGTAGGGTGTTAGAGTGAAGACGGAAACTGAAAGTCTAAGGAGAAACGGTGATGTCCAGGAGCGAAGCTGCTGCCCGGAAGTAGAATATCTTAAATTTACCTGAGCATTGTTTGTGTGCACTCTACACAACACTGACTCACAAACACAACGCCCAATTCCAGTGAAGTTGGCATAAAAACAGAATACAATGATTTGCAAATCACTGTATTCCTAATAAAACATAAACAACATAACTGATGTTGAAACTGAGACATTTTACCATTCCACAGAAAATACTAGCTTATTTTGAATTTGATGGCAGCAACACATGTCAAAAGACTTGTAACGGGGGACAATGAAAGGGTGGAAAAGTAACTGGCACAAATCAAAAACAACTAGAGGAACATTTAACTCACCAGGTTAAGTGGACAGAGCCTCTGTGATGTAAAGATGGGCAGAGATTCACCAATCTGTGACAAAACGCTTCTAAAAATAGTGGAAATCAGTCCATGGGCTGAGGAACACTTCCAGAAATCACTGTGAACACGGTTCATCGTGCAACCCACAAATACATGTAAAGAAGAGGATCAATGCTCATTTAAAGTGATCTGAGGCTAAATGAAAAACTATTCTGTGATCTGATTAATGCCTCACTGAGGTGGAACAAATCGTTGCTGGGTAGAAGTACTTTTTTTCATTGTAAATATAACTGAGTAAGAGTAAAAAGTATCACGTGTAACTACTCTCTCAAGTGGACTTTATGGGGGAAAACTACTCAAGTACATGTAAATAAGTAAATTAATTTGAGTACTAGCCACTTCTAAGGCAACATAAGCGGTTGTTTCCCAGCACCACTGTCTGGGACAGTGTTTCCTGAGAAATGCTCAGGTGTGGCTTTCCTCACAAAGTCCATTGTACCATATTACATATATCCGAAAAGAATGTTCAGCCCCTGCTAAATAAACCCCAGTAACACAGATAACATTGAGGAATTATCTCATGTACTTTCACTGTCAATATTGACTTCAGCCCTGTTTGGAGGTGAAGGAAATGACACGCTGTAAAACAGTGTCCTTTTTTACTCGCACTCGTTACTCAGTAGAAGTACATTTCTTCATCACAAATAAGAGTAGAAAGTGTTCTGTAAAACAAGTACTCTGAGAAGTACACGCTATGGGAAAATGCACTCAAGTACATGTAAAAGAGTAAATGCACTCGAGTACTACCCACCTTTGCTCCTTTCCACATACTTGAGTAGTTTTTTTCAGAAAATGTACTTCTGAGAGTAGCTACTTTGTAAAGTATTTTTTTACTCTTAGTACCATTTGTGATGGAAAAAAATGTACTTCTACTCAGTCACAGTAGAGCACAGCTCGAGGAGTAAAAAAGGTGGAAATGAAAAAAAAGACCCATCCCAATGTACAAAATGAACAACATCATCAAGAAAATTAATAAAATGAATAAACTAAGCAACAAAATGAGCAAAAATGTACAAAAAGGATCACCAAAGTCAATGAAATAAGCAAAAAAAAGAGAGAAAAACCAGAATAAAAATCCCAAAATGAGCTTTAAGTGAATAAGATAATCCAGAAAAATTAACAAAACTTAACAAAATAATCAAGAACATTCTTAAATATAAAGCACAAGCACCTTCAAATAATATAATAGAGAAATTGAGCAAAGGAAAAAATCAAATATGATTAAAATAATATTAATCTTCTTCTTTTCCTTTGGGATGTTCCCGTCAGGGGTCGCCACAGCAAATCATCTGCCGCCATCTCATCCTATCCTCTGCATCTATTAATAAGCCATAATAATATAATACAAATAGAAAAATAAAATAAGGTCAACAAAAACAAATTAAACAACAGTGTTAAAAAATAGTAATGTAAGATATCAAAATCTTCATAATAAGCAACCAAAGGAGCAAACATCACCAATAGTAGTCATTTTCTCCTCTAATAACATTCTACTTGAGGCATGAAGTAACTGTACTTTTACTTGAGTACTGTTTCTGTGTACTCTACCCACCTCCGCATTTCAGTGGATGTGAAGCACATGTTTACGTCGGATCCGGTTGTGATCCAGTAGACCGTGGATCATCCCGTTTTACTGACGTGTATTTATGCTGCTTGTGTTTCGCTTCACGTTGAGTTTCTGTACATGTTGTAAATGTGGGACAGTGTGATTGTATGATCATGATGAAATTATGACAATGGTTCTAATGCAAACCCACATCTTGCTCAATATTCCAGGGAAAAGGCTGATGTGATCGACTCATCAAACTTTTCTTTAGAAGTGGGGAGAGTCATGGGGGGGGGGGGTGAAGCCACTGTGTGTTGCTCAACAAGTACAGTTTGTGTGCCATGGACTTGAGTAGTTGTTTGAAATAAATGTACTTCTGAGGGTAGTTGTTTTGCAGAATACTTTGTACTCTTACTCAGTTACATTGGAGAGGGAAAAGACAACCTCAATTCCAGTGAAGATGGGACATTGTATGATTTGCGAATCTCATAAAGCCATATTTCATTCCCAATAGAACATAAACATCATATCACATGTTCAAACTGAGACATTTTACCATTTCTTAGAAAATATCAGCTCATTTTGAATTTGATGGCAGCAACACATCTCAAAAAATGTTGGACCAGGGGAAACGATAGGCTGGAGAAGTAATTGGCACAAATCAAAACCAACTGGAGGAGCATTTGAGTAGGTTAAGTGGTGACAGGTCAGTAATATGACTGGCCTCTCAGAGGTAAAGCTGGACAGAGGTTCAAACTGTGTGTGTAAAAATTGTGGCAGAATTTCAGTCTACTGGAAATCACTGCATGGGCTCAGGAACACTTCCAGAAATGACCGTCTGTGGCTGCAGTTCATTGTGCAAATCCACGAATACAAGCTAAAGCCGTATCATGTAAAGAAGAAGCCACATGTGAACACGATCCAGAAGCGCTGCAATCATCTCTGGACCAAAGCTCATTTAAAATGGTCCGAGGCAAAATGAAAAACTGTTCTGTGGTCTGATGGATGCCTCGTGTTCTTGTTCACGTAATACAGCCTCTTCTTTGCATAATAGAGCCTTAAATTGCATTTGTGGATTCGATAGTGATTGTTTTTCCATTGTTATTTAATATGTGTACTTTGCACAGGATTATCTTGTGTCCGTTTTTTTTTTTTGTTTATGGTGAGGCCATTCTTAAAGGATCAAGTTGTCTGGGGACGACAAGATGAGAGGTGCTCTACTATGAGAACTGAATTCCATAGATGGTGGCGTCTCCAGGTGTCATCTATGGGCTCAGTTCTTTTGGGATGGTACTAGTTTGTCAGCCACCGCGACGCATCTGTGTCTGTGAGATTCACAGTCTTCAGATGCCATGTGTGACCACACCTTAAAAATGTCATGTTAATTTGTCTGTGCTAATCAATAAAGTGTGATAAATTTAATTACAGTGTGTTCCTGTGTAATTGATCCACTTTCCTGGCTCATGTCTTCCTTTAATTTAAATATTGAAGTCGGTCAAGAAGAAAAAGGAAGATTGTTAGAGGGCAGTGATTTTCAAAATAACCTAGAAATGAGTAAAAATGAATAAAAGAATTTAATAATCAAACTAATATCAACCACAGAAATATTCACATGACTCAGTCTCATCTTCAATATCTCTGTGAAGCAAAAAGTATGCACCCGAAATAATCAAAATCCAAGTGAATTAAAATTAACAAAATAATCAAGAAAAAGACCAAAATAATGAGAAAATTTTATACAAATTAACAAAAATAATCAAGAAAATGAATACAAATGAACAAAATAATCAGGAAAATAAATTAAAATGAACAAAACAATCAAGAAAATAATCAAAATAATAAGGAAAAAATAATTAACTAAATCAAGAAACTAAATCAAAATCAACAAAATAGTTTGGAAAATAAATTAAAATGAACAAAATAATCAAGAAAATGAGCAAAATAATGAGAAAAATTAGTTAAAATGAACAAATCAATCAATAAAATGAACATAAATTAACAAATTAATGAAGAGAATGAACAAAATTGAACAAAAATAACCACAAATTTGATAAAAATCAAACAAAATTATCAAGAAAATAAATAAAGTTAATTGTCAGTGATGATTCTCCGTTATCCAGGTCATTGCTATCCTGTAGGTTTTTCTACAGCTTCTGGACCTGATACAGTAAGTGACAAAAACATCTTCAAGAAAATATATCAGTCCACTAGCAGAAAAAATATCTACGGGAAAATTCAGCA
>JAQQAE010016389.1:0-11776 GCA_029823295.1 Pseudamia nigra
AACCCTCTGCATTTATCCGGGCTTGGGACCAGCGTAAGAAAGAACACTGGCTTGTGCCCCCCCTCATGGCTGCATTAGAGATTATCTACTTGTGTTTCCAAATTTGATCTGCACAATAAATTGATTATTATATCACTGATTTATATATATTTTATTTTAGACTTTAATAGATAATGGTGATGAATAATTGCCATGAACATTTTTCTTTTTGCATCATGTGAAGAACTCAGATTTTCTTTACTTCACTTTTTTATTCAATGTTGTCAAAGCCCTTCGTTTTGGAGCCTGTGTCATTTTGCATATACCGTATATTCCGGGTGATATGTTGCTCTGGAATGTTTGTCACACGAGCCAAAAAATGCATACTGAAGAAGAAAAAAACGTGTATAAGTTGCTCTGGAGTCCAGGTCTCATTTGTTCGGGGAACACGCTTCAAGGTCGCGCGCTTGACGCTAGAAGCGAGAGCTCACAGCTCACCTCACCAGGTAAGTGACAGCACCAACATGTTCGGTGTTAAGATGATGGCCAGTATGGTTGTTGCCGGTAATGTCTGCATTTTAAATAGTCAGTAATAGAGATGCGGCAGATGCAGGTACACAAGCCTAGAGCGACGTCTAGCAGATGTCAGTGTGACAAACACCCAATACTCAAAATATTTTAATATATTCGTCGCTCAGGTATATGTGTCGCTCCCCTAGCCAGACTATGCAAAAAAATGCAATGTGTAATCCGGAAAATATGGTATGCGTCTTTTAACAACATCAGAATCAGAATAGCTTCATTGTCATTGTCAAATGTTTCCATCAACAATAAAATTATTTCCTCCCACTGAGGGGGAGTGGGCCACAGCGAACAAGCGCGCAGCTGCTTCAACAGTTAGGGGAAAAGGGAGGGGGGTAGTATGCACTAGGAAGGAGAGAAAAAAAAGCACAGTTTCCAGAATTTAGCTCGGTACCTAGCAAAATTATTTTCACGGTGAAAAAAAACCCTCATTAGCATGTACAGCAGACAGTTTCTCACACATTAACAAAGCAAGTTCAGAGAGAGACGGTGTGTGTGTAAATATGTGATAACAGTGGATGCATTGTGTTGTATCAGTTTCTGATAAGGAGACAAAAATCCTCTCCCAGAGCATCATCCAGATGTTAAGTTCCATGATATTCTACCATAGAGACACATGTCCGTATAAAGTTTCCCTCGACTGGAGTCAATAATCGCTGTCAGTGCATGTCAGATGTTGAATTCCATAATAGATCACATGGTGACACAATGTCCCCAGAGAGTTCAGAATGCTCCTATATCAGAATGTTTGTGTGTGGGGGAAGGGTGAGCAGAGCTATTCTCCAAGCAGTGTCTCCTCCCGGGAGAGGCTACAGCCTGTCCAAGGCCACCAGGGAAGCCAAAATAAGATAAGACAGTCACACTTTCAGAGGCAGAAAAAATTTAACTCCTCCTTGCCCAATTTTATATTCCTTTTTAGTATGAGACCCCAAAAGGTACATCCTTTGAAGAGACCCCAGCACTCCTGTACTCATGTAACCCACTCTTTGATTTAGCTCAGAAATCATCCATGTTGTGCTGAAGTTTCTTCCCAACTGCTTGATTTGGCGACAAAGCTTCTGGGCTGTACAGCTTCTCCGTGTACTTTCCAAAATAACAGGAAACACCCAAACCAATCAGAAAAATCCTGTTATCGTGGTTCTGAATGGGTGAATGATACATCCTCAGTGGACAGTGTCTCCAAAAACACATCAGTCCCCATGCGTCCACGGATCCTCACATGTCCAGCAGCCGCTGTCCTCAGAGGACCCACGGGCTCCCCTCGACCCATTTTCCTGTGTGTCAATTTCATTGAGGTCCAGCTGGTCAATTCCATATTGTTTGGATTCTTAGGGGGAGACACTGACAGAGAATGAGCAGAACACACAGACCAGACATAGCAAGCAGGGAAACAGGTGCGGGAGCAGGGGGAAAATGTGTTCACTCTCTCTGGAAGCCAGAAGAAGAATATAGATAAAGATAAAGAAACATCTTTAACTTTTTAAGTAAGAGATCATTTTCATTTTTGCCAACTATGCTATTTTTGTCATTTTGCATTTTTATGACACTTTCAATACACCTGCCCATCTTCTATATTGTTTATCACCTTTTGCATCTTTCATGTCTTTTTGCATCTATTTGTATCTTCTCTTTTGTCTTTGGCTACTGACCTTAACTACACATGGCCATCTTTTTTTTCAACTTTCCTTCAAAATATGCCCTTTAACATAAATAATTTGACATGGTGACAATTGTCAACATCAACTGAACTTGGATGCATCTGCAAATCCTACTCTGTTTAAATGTAAACCTCAGACTCACACTGAAAAGAATTCCCGCAAGCAGCTGCTTTTGCGTTAACGATTTTACAGACCACACACCATCCAAGTCATGATTTCACACATTAAAGTGGAAGAAGAAAAACTTCTTCCACTGATCCTTTTCAATCAGTCACATACGGAGTGAAATGGTTTGGGAATTGAGGAGGGATCCTACCTGGGGTTTGATTGATTGTTTTTATTTCTTTTTGTGTCTACCTCCTCTAGGGTGATGAGGTCCTGACAGTGATCAAAATGAAAGCACAGTGGCCAGCATGGCAACCACTTAACGTGTAAGTATCTCTTCTAGTGTATTTTCCTCACTCTGCTACGAAAATCACAGTTGCTGCTGATTGTGTTGTGTGCTTTTCGTTATCTGTCTATGAACTTTTCTTCTTAATTTCAATCATAGCTGTCCTAAGCACGCACTCTCAAATGCACCACTGAGTGAAGGCACTGCTATGTGATGTACTGCTGGCTTTGCAATTTTGTTTGTGGTGCGATTTCATTTGAAGTCTTGATGTAGTGCGCAGAAATAATCAGCATTTTCCTTCTTTTAACCACATTAAAATTATAATGGTGCTTTTTTGCAATGAATGAGATAAAACATACTCAACCACGGACTCACATAACATGGCAGTTTTTAATAATTATGAATATGGTAGGTCCTAAAGTTTAATGATTAATAGTAAGAACATGAAAGGTAAGCATATTCAGCTGAACCCGTAGCAGCCTGATTAGTGAACACCCACCTCAAAGGCACCCAGAAGATGCCAGCAATGCCATTCCTACAGTGGGTGCGCTCATTTACTCCAAAATTCATAACCACCATATAATGTCTTATTCATGAGAAAAACAAGAAGCTCGTCTTGACTCATCTTCAACATAAGAACTTCAGTGGGGAAAAGCCTGTGCTGCGTTATTTTCTCAACCACAGGGCCTCAGTGAGGGCAATGGCTTTTAGTCTTAAAAGGAAAGAATCAGCCAGGAATAGAAGCAGCAATATCCACAAGGACTAATTAGTTTACACTGTTATATTCAGGCCATTAATTGTTTCATGCAGCAATTGTGTCTAACAAATTCATGAGTGTGCCAGAACCATTTTGTCTTTCAAAGCAGTAAAAAGGACTTTTTTCTGTCAATAACTGCATTGAAATGTCCTCAGTTACCAAAAGGAAATGTTTAATTTTGGAACTGCCAGGGATTGCTATTATACCTAAAACAGTCAAATGGGTCAAATTTACTGGAGCATGTTTTCTAGTGCACAGAAATTTGTCATTTTCTTAAAGGAGACATATTGTGAAAAATAAAGTTCCATGTTTTTTCTTGTTATGGAGGACTAGGTCTAGGGCCTCTAAATTAATAGATGAGTTTCAAAAGTCTGACTTGGACAAGGAAAAGATACAGCCTATTTTTTTATAAATGTGTCATCAACAGCAGCTCGTTTGCATATAAAAGCAAAATGAAATACACTGAAACAGCTTGTTTTACATCAGGATTATACAAACAGTAGAATTAAGGATCTCTGTAGAATTTTGAGTTGAAATTTAATATACACATTCTATGGAGTTGTGAGAACCCTTCAAAGCCTAATGTATCATGTGGGATACATATGCTTTCTGGACCCTTAATTCATCTGCAAAATTATTATTTTTTCATTAAAAACTCATAAAATAAAATTCAGTAGGGGGTGGAAGCACAAGATCTGCTCTTTAAATAAATGCTGTTACTGTAGTGCTGGACCTGGAACCCATAAAAACCATACTATTATTCTGGCACTTCATGTGAGCATGCACAGTAATGCGAATGCTGGACCTACTACTGTCTAGCTATTTTTCCGGCACTACATTTGTTTATGAATAGTGACTGTTGGACATATTCTTGTCTAGCTAGCAGAGAGTATGCCTTTTTCATCAGTATACAATTGAGTACCTTACACATTACAGTCTACCAGAGAAGTTCCTGCCCAGCTAAAGTTCTGTCACATGGTTTGGTAAAAAGTCTGGGGAATGCCAGACACATTCTTGTTTAGTTACTTTCCGCCACTATTATTTGTTTTATTGTAATGTTTCCAAATGGTTACACTAGTGACTGTTGAACTTTAAGTTGCCTCAATATAATATCTGAACAAATAGTTGGCGTATCATCAAAGTTCACTCTCCCTTATACACTTTGCACTCAGAAAGAAATTGCACGCTAGCTACGGTTACAGCCCTATATTTCGACAACTCTATATTCCAACACTTCTATGTTCAGACAATATGTGGGGGAGGGGAAGGCTGCTGGGGCCGGACAATAGTTGCCCCTCTCCCGACACATGTTTGTGGAGAACCTGGTGCCAAATCACTTGCAGCCGACCTGATTCTGGGTCAGGGTTTCATGCGTAGCAGAGTAACTCCCTCGCTGCGATCTATTGAAAGTCAGCCCTCGATCCAAGATTTTGCGGGCACAACAGGAGCCCCCACTGCATGCCTCTCCTCCTGTCAGAACGCCAAGGGTGGAGAGCGAGGCCGGTAGGCTTGACTCTGGGCCAGAGTACCAAGGGCAGGGTGGCACTTAAAAAGCTCTGGCCATCGGAGCAAGGTGTTGGAACATATAGTTGTATAGTAGAATATAGAGCAGTCCCCTATGCTACAACCACACAGCAGTAACAAACACTTGTATTCGGAATTAGTTAATTAATTACTGCGTATGCTCAGAGGAAGTACCAGAACAATAGCATGGTTTGTATGGGTTCCAGGTCTGGAGCTGTAAACACTTTGTAAATGTTATGTTTTGTATGTTTTCGTTTGTTTATTAAAAATATGTCAACGAGTGGCAACAAATGCCTGATGTATCAATGATGATACAAACCGAATCTCAGTTAGTGTTTTTGGAGTTTTTTTTTCTCTCACTGGTTTGATCATCTTATGAACACTCCGGTTTCAAATAATTAGAATTGTCCAGCAATTTGTTGGCCATACCACAGATTTTAAAGAGTTGAAGCTCCTCAAGTGCACAGTGTCCTACATGACTTGACACATCTTTGAGATCACATACAACCAAGGCTCGACTTTAACTTTTTTGCTCACCAGCAGATAGGTCTAGTGATTTTCCAAAGTTGCTAGCCACTCAGCCTTTTCACTAGCCACAATTTTGTTGTTGGAAAATTATATTTGACAATATAAGCACAACCACTCTAGTGCCCCCTACAGGCACTGCAATAATCTCCCAGACCATCAGATATAGTTTCATTGTGTACAGAAAGCAGTTTTTGAAGTGGAAAAATATGTGTTAGTGCTTTGTCTCCTTCATATTTTGTCTGATTGGGGTGGGATGTAATGTTTCTGCTAGGTACATAAAAACCATTTATTGATTAATTGATTGATTGAAATATACTGCCTGGCAGTGTTTATGGCAGGTTGCTGTGATGTAGAAAATATTTCCCTTAGAGGCACATGAAACATTAATCAGAATATATCTGAACAAGATCACTAAATAACAAAGTACTTGGTTTGACTGGGTGTAGATCTGGCCCCAAAATCTATGGCACATGGCTGGGGCAAAAGCTCTCCAACCTCACAGTACATTATTGGATTGATATTATTGCCATACCCTTCATCATTGCTTACTATATGATTGTGTTTGTGATTGAAATAATAGTTATGGAGCTTTTATTATTCCGCCTGTGGATGATGTGAACAGTCTCACGAGAGGCCACTGTGGTACCGAACAGACAGCAGCCGCTACCATGAGCGCCTGCAGTGTTGAGATTCTGATTTTTGAGAGTGGATTATAATTCATTGTTCATGAGGGTAATTTCAGATGTTTTTATATACTAAATCTATCATATCCATCCATCTATCCAACATCTTCCACTAATCTGGGGCAGGGCCATGTGGGCAGCAGCCTGACCAGAGAAGCCCAGACTTCCCTCTCCCTGGCCACCTGCTCCAGCTCCTCTGGGGGGACACCCAGGCGTTCCCAGGCCAGCTGAGACACATAATCCCTCCAGCGTGTCCTGGGTCTGCCACAGCGCCTCCCTCCAGTTAGAGCTAATTTTGGCAACTGGGAATTGGACAACCCAGGCCCACACCTTCAGCTGCCACCCAAAACACACAGCAATGGACCCTTATGACACTTCCTGCAGATGGTGGGCCCATAGGAAGTTCATCATCATAAGGGTCTTCTGAATTGCTTAGTCTGACCTGTCACCTAGGACCAATTTGCCTTGGGAGACCCTACCAGACAACATAGCGCCTAGGATCACTCAGGCACACAAACCCCTCCTCCATGATAAGGTGGCGATTCAAGTAGAGGATCTATTATATTATATACTAAATAAAAAGTTAGCATTCACCAAAATAATATCTGCATAGCAGCCCTCCCTACCTGCAGTGGACATGGTAACAGATGTGTTAGCAGAAAGATCATAGAAGTTAAGGCTTAGAGTCTGTGCTTTCCTCGTCCTGTTTTTCTCTCTTCAAGATTATTAAAGTACTCCAATGTACTGTATTTTCTGGATTTAAAGTCACGGATTTTTGCATTGTCTGGCGAGGGGAGCGACAAATACATCGGAGCGACTTTTATTTTGAATAAATTCGACTATAAGGTGTTCATCACACTGACAGCCACTAGAGGAGGAGAGCCACGAGCGCTCCATCAAGCACGCGGCCACGGCTGTGCATTTGACGCACGTTCCCCGAACAAATGCGACCTGTTCTGCAGAGCAACTAATACACGTTTTTTTCATCTTCATTATGCATTTTTTGGCTCATGCGACTAACATGCTGGAGCGACTTTTCACCCGGAAAATACGGTAATTCTACAAGGAAAATTAAAAAATGCATAGACCTGCAAAAACAACGCAGAACTGAAACATTGTAATAACTTTGAATGTGGCCATGATTCCTCATGTGGCTGCAGTTATGACCAGCTGTGGTATAAATGACAGCAGTCTACAAGTCAAACATAAGCCCCAAAGTCATTAAAGTTTATTTTCTTCTGGGAATAAGATATGAGCTTATGAGATTTGCAAATTATTGCATTCTGTTTCTATTTACATTTGTCCTAACTTTTTTGGAATTGGGGTTGTACAAACAAGTATTATCGCCTAAAATATTCTATTTTAGCTGGTGGTTATTAGAGGTATAAAGGTCCATATTATGGATCTGGATTCATAAAAACTATATTTAAAAATAGGTAAAAATATTCAAATATCCAAAGGTGGTGGAATTCAGTCCTTTATTGAAACAGAATAATAAACCACTGAAAACTACCTGTTTGTGACCTGTCCGATCTTCTGTTGCTAGTTATACACTGCTGTAACATTTTTCATGTTAAATTTTTAAGAAATGGAGGAGGTTTTACTAGCTTATGTAAGTCTGTAAATGCGTGTGTGTTTCTGTAGCTAAATGTGTGTCTGCTTGTGGCTGTAAGTTTCAAAGTCCCAGAGGAAATACTGTATATTTGTTATAAATATATGATAATTCTATTTCTTACAGCGATCTACTCATCCATATGCAGGTTTCAGGCAGACTATTTTGAAGTTCTTATTGCCAATTAAGGCTCCTAGCATTTCTATCCGTGGAAAGACAAGGCTGAAAAAACAAGATGAGAAGCAAACAGAGGGAAAAAGAGCGAGGATAATGAATAAGACAATGATTAAATAACGTCTCTCACACTTGGGTCTTAATTACATTAGTTGGACTCACTGTGTGGTTAAATGTCACTGTGCACTAGTACTGCTTTATTCAGTAAAATGGATCCTCCTGAATTAGGTCTCCACTTTAATTTGACTGTAAAGAGGAAGAGTCCTGCAATGAAGAGCAAAGCAACATAAATGTGGGAATACAGAGGTGGGGGATGTGGACAGAATGAGCAAAGAGATGTAACAGTCATTATCACACATATTCACACAATGCAGATGTGTTTAATTTTTCTCCTCAGCCTTGAAATACCTATAACAGTGGAAAAGAATTAAATATTCATCTTACATAACGTAAAAAAAGCCTCTTTCCAGTCATTCATTTCCATAAGTAACAGTATTTCTGTGTTTTGGTGATGCAGTAAATAACTCTAATACTTATGTGATTATAAATAATAGTGCAAAAGGACAAACAGAATTAGCAAAAATTGAAAATCAGTAACTACATATTCAAAAGTGATACCATTATAAATCATCATCAAGACATGTATATAAATGTGTGTTTTTTTTTTTTGCTCTGTGGCACAATTTCAAGGAACATTTCACAGCTAATAAAGTGGCTCTCCAATCTGCAGAGGCTGTCTTTGTATTTCATTGACACTACAACCATTTCATATTGCCCTCTTGTACCTGGAGATGAGGAAGAGGCTGCGTCTGATTTATTGCTTCATCAGCTTTTGATGAAAAGGTGAAGGTAGTATTTAAGATGAATTATCTGCATTTACTGTAAGTGGGTATTTTATTCATACTGTAAGTTGACTTTTAAATTACTGTAATGTCACTGATTACATAAATAGAGATGTGCAGGCAGTTGCCAGCTTTGCTGTCATACGTAGCTTCAGTCCTTGACTGCATACCACTGGTTATGCTTCTGATTTGGTTGTGAAAAGCTCGCACTTTCATCATCAGCTACTATGACACCTGTAATTAGAAGACTAAAAAAACAATTTCTGAAAGCCTTGTCCAGGATATATGATCTCATTCTCATTCATACGTATAGAAAAAAGCGTAGTTCATACACCATGAACACAAGAATCCAGCATCCTTTCTGAATCAAAGTAATTTCACACTAATTACCCTGCATGTTTACCCCTGGTCTTTAAAGAAAGAGATCATTCTCATCATACAGATTCAGATGAACAGATGCCTCTCTTTGTTGCACTATATAGAATCTCAGTACTGTTGCTTATTTTTGCAGTTTCTTCAGAATTGTTTTCCCCTTTTCATGTATTTCCTACTTTATACCAGGTGAATATGGTTGCATCCATGACAGCTAGAGTACCTTGCAACACTCTGCTGGCACCTTGTTGTTTCCCTGCTCCTAGACTACTCCCTAATAACCAAAGGACTTCTTTTGTAGTCTACAGGTTTTATTTGACTAGCAGCCATTAAATAAGGTTTGTCACATTGTCAACCATGTAAAGTAAGATGCATTTGATGGCCAGTATACAGCTGTTAATGAGTTGCTTTTTTATTTTATCAGCCTGTGAACTAACCAATAGGGATGATATATAGACATCGGTACACTTGTACACTGTAGTATGTCTTGCTTCAGTTCTGTAGCTAATGTACCACTGTATAGTGTGAAAAGGTTTATTCATGCCAAGGAGCAAAGACCACAGGCACCTGGTAATGCTAGAAATATGTTAAAATGTAATGTCACTGATGACTCCCACAGACTTACACCGGACTTTTCTCTGTTCTCATTTTATTTTATTTGACTTTCTAATAAGTGTTCTCATGGTCCATCTGTAAATTATTGTTTCATTAATAAGGTTTAAGTTGGCATAGAAAGCTTTGATGTCTGCTGTGCCATTCTTTGACACTTGTGCCCATAGAAGATGAATATGTCAGCACTGTTTTCTCCCACTGTGCAACCCCAAATTAAACAGTAAGGAAAAGGCAATTAAAAAAAAACATCTATTAAAATGTACTTTTATTTTCATGCCATTTTAGACAATATGAATGCATCAAAATTCATGTTTTATCTGATCTGCTTTTATTATTTTATTTATTTATTTAATTCATAAATATAGTCATTCCTCCATTTTCTGGCAGTACATGACAAAAAAAAATTGGGCCAAATGTATTAATGTTCATTAGAAAGCAATGTGATTTGAACAAGGGAGGTGAAAATGTGATTTTAATCAGAGCATCCTTCAAGAGGATTTGTCCTAAAAGAACAAAGAGGGATTGAGGATGCAATTTTTCATTAAATGTATGAGGAAATTATTGAAATGTTTAAAAATGCTCCTCAAAGAAGAATAGGATGGGACTGGGATAGTCCACATATTATGGTCCATAATTGTAATTAAATGATTTAAAGACAATATATTGTAGATCCTACATTCAACAACAGCACATCTTTAAGAGCCAGAATGGATAGAATCATTCATACAGTTTATATCATATACATGTATCACTAACCCATAGAGACACTGTATTAATATGACAAATCTTGAAGAGTACTAACAGATGGTGCTGCAGCCAGAAAATTCCAGGTCTACAAGATTTTTATCTTTGGTCTTCCAAAAAAGAGCAGCTGTACATACATTTGTAACTGTATATTGTTTTTTCCTGATAGGTCAAGTGTTTGAAGTGTTTGTTTGGGTAAATACCTTTTTACTTATGAGACTGTAAAATTACTTTGTTACATTTACTGTACTGTTTTACAAAGCCAATAAGCAAGTGTTTGGCATTAGCGCATTCATGATCCTTGGCACATGCCTCTGAATTCAAACACTCCCTTATCTTCACCCAGGTTGTTCTACTACGGTCAATTTCTGGCTTCATAGCAGCAGCTCAAAATTGTTTAAACTGACTATATCAGTAGGAATAATCTGTAGGAATAATCTGCTGAAATACACGTGATTTTATCTGGTAAGAGAAGCCATGAAGTGTGACAGCCAAAAGTTGTTGAATCAGTATTTTAAGTGACTTTTGGAACAAACAACTGCTATGCGAGTTATAATAGGGATAAATAACCTTTACTGTTAAAATCCATCTATTAACACAAACTTTAATCTCAAAACCTCTACAAAATACTGACACGTATATTCCCAAGCCAGCAGAAATATTTAGTGCTTAACAAAAGAATTTCACTGAGGTTATTTAGAAGATTAATCCTCCCCTCACTTGCTCCCAGCCTTGCTCTGTTTCTGTTTCTGTCAATTACACTTTACCTTTTTGTCGAGCCCAGGTGGCTGCCTGAGATAAACCCCAGACCTCCAGTACTTAGTGAGCAGAATCCCAGGAGAGTCAAGTCAAGTTGTGTGTTCCCAGAGGATAAGCGCTCGTTCACATCCTCAGAGGCCATCATTAGCAGTGTGCACATTGGCAGAACTGAATTGGCTGAAGTCAAATGGATTTATAAGGGCACGATAACAAAAGGATTCACTGCTTAATTGTCTGTGCTACAATAAGAATTGCCCTACTCCTAATAAATCTTGCATTGGCTAAGAACATCCTTGTAATTAGTTTAACTGTCAATCACTGGTGAAGGCAGATGGCCAGATATGCATTTTTTTCTGTGTTGCAATACAGCCAAAAGGCTTATAGGAGACAATATGTCAGTCTTAGTAATTCAGAATAAATTACATTTTCATTCTACTTTGCTTGTATTTTCAACCTCAACTTTTCTACTTTCTTCCTGTTTTTCAATCAATCAATCAATCAATCTTTATTTGTATAGCGCCAATCATAATCGCCGATTATCTCTAGGCACTTCACAATT
>JAQQAE010016390.1:0-11776 GCA_029823295.1 Pseudamia nigra
CACCAAGAACAGACATTTCATCTTGAAAGGCAAGTTATAGTAATAATAGAATAGAGAACAACAGGCTGCATAGGTGTCTCGTATGTTAAAGTAATATAACGTAATATGGTCTGTATCATACCGAAAATCAAGATCAAGTGAGTTTTAGCCCTTCTGCTCCGCGGGAGGTTTCTGTCCTCCCTGAGCTCGCCGTAGGACAGCTGCGTTACCATTTGACATGTGTACCACCCCAGTCGAACTCCCCACCTGCCGCTGTCCCCGGAGCGGGTCGCTTGACGCCAGAAGCGAGAGCTCGGGGCTCGCCTCCCTGCCTCACTGGGTAAGTGACGTTGAAATGTGTTGGCGCCGACATGTTCGGTGTTAGGCTGATGGCAAGTATGGTTGTAATACAGATGTGGCAGATGCAGGCAAACAAGCCTAGTGACCTCTAGTGGCTGTAAGTGTGACAAACACCCAATACTCCAAATATGTAATATACAAGCTGCTCTGGGATATTTGTCGCCCCCCTAGCCAGACTATGCAAAAAAGGGGGAAATATCCATTTCTATTAATACCCTGCTATGTGTGGACATGGTATGAGTGGATGCTACATGCTTTGCAAAAAAAATAATTCATAGTGCTTTGATGGATAATAATACAAAACAGCTTCCGTTGGATTACATACAAGTTTAATCATGATGCGAGTCTCAGGAGTCGCAGCACTGTCGAAGTGCAACTTGTACAAACAGCAGCAGACAGAAAGCAGCCGTCATGCCGGCAAACGACATGAGCAAAGTTTTGAATGCTGGTATGAATTCTGGATGTGATAATATGGACGATCTCGAACCTAAATGAGGGTACACCAGCAGACGGATCTCAGCCGCTCGACGACCCTGAAGCCAGCAGAAGTATGACCCTAAAGAATTCACAATGCAGAAAACTGTTAGACGTTATACTCTAGCAGCCATAAGCTTTGACACACCTCCTTAAGTGTTTTTTCTTTATTTTATTTTATTTTTTAATATTTTCAACATTTTACAATAACAGTGAAGATATCCCATAACCAGCTTTACACATCCAGGTACACCAACTACTCACGTGGTACAAGTTAATTTGTACTACTTCTTGCCTCCTTGATGTGCACATTCTATTAGTGCTACTACAACGACTGTACAACCCATGTTGTGGCAACGAATACTCGATGAAGTAAAGAGAAAAGACAGAGGGCACTTTGGACAATCTCAAATACAAAACATGTTTTTTGTTTACTACATAATTCCATACGTGTTCTTTCACTGTTTGGATGGATGTTAATGCGCAATGTTGAAAATCAATAGAATAAAAACAGTGAAAGAGAAGGTGTGTCCAAATGGAGGTACAGTAATCAACTTTGCAAAAGTAAAAATTGCTCTATAGTATTTGCTAAAGCCACATATGCTCGGTATTATAGGATTAATAAGTAATAAGTGTGTGTCATGTTTTAGTTGTTAGAGATTGTTGAGATTGAGAAATGGAATAAAGTTCAAATTTGAAACTTAGAAATAACTGTTAGACACCCATATTGAAAAGATGTAGCATGTTTTTTTTCTATTGAACAGATCTTTGAGCCAAAATGAGTAACTGTATGCTGATGTATACAAAACCACATAGAATATTTAATTCAGTTGAATTACATTCAACGGAAAGAAAAATTGAGAAGCCCTTTCGATTTTGCCATTTCCATGAACACGTTCTGATGCGAAATTCAGTTAACTACAAAATGTATAAACTGCTTTTAATACTAACCAGAGTATATTTCCTGCCTAAACCTAGTTATAACATTTGAAGAATCACTTTTGGTCTCCAGAGTCACATTCCCCCAACTGATTATACACAATTAAAACACTGCAAATGCTGTACAAAAAAAAACAAATTTCATTTATTTTTTTGATTAAAAAAACTTCTCGTGCTTCTTGGTTAAATTCCAAGAATGATTTTTCCAACGGGGATCAAAAAAACTTATTATTAGTAGTAGTATTAATCCTTTTGTGCATGGTGTCCACTAGACTACCCTACAAAGACAGACAATAACAATTAGTAGTAACAAGCAACATTAAATATATAGTAATTACCAAATTAAGGCAAAAAGCAAAGCAAATTGTGTTGACTTAAAATGAACAAAATTATCAGGCAAAAGGAGCACTATATCAAAACAAAGGGTAGATAATAACCAGGAAAATGAATAAAAGCATACAGAAGAAGAAATCTGAACACAATAAGAAGCAAAATGAACAAACCATTCAAAAAATTAACCAACTTTGATGCAAGAAATAAGAAGAGTGAACAAAAATAATCAAAATGAACAAGATACACAGGTAAATTGGCTAAAATAGATGCAAAAAGAAGAAAAATGAACAAAAATAAAACAATCAAAGAAATACTTGAACAAAAAAACAATAAACCCAAACTATCAGGTACTCTTTATTATCTCTTTGCTGATTTATTGCACTTTTGTTTTGTAGGGCAGTATAGTTATAAAAATTAAATCCACAGGATTTGCAACTATTTGGCCTCGTTTAAGCCACTATAATAGAAAAACAACTATACAAACTGCATCATTGATTCACAATTTTGTTTTTATACATTTTCAAATACAACAAAATTCTGATTGTATTTTACAAAATTGATGTCCTAATCGACATAATTGAACCATTTTCAACCATTACCTGCTTAAAACAAGTGACACTATTTTAACTTTTTTTTTGAAGTATCACAAGCTTCAGTATAGGATAGAATTTTTTTTTAATAATTCATGCATGAAAGGGTGCATTATTGTGATATTCTGCTAAAGTTTAAGTAGGAGTTCATTGTTCTGTGGAGGTGATGATGGCTGAGTACATAGAACTGTGATATTGTGATGTATTATATTATTGTACAGATGATTATTTGTACAAAAGTAGCATACCCTTGTAGTTTGAAGCATTTAAATGAACTATTAAGAAGCTTAAGCCTTGACAGGAACCAATATGAACAGTCTTAATTGTAGTTTTCTCTTCGAAAACAATGTAAACATCTGCAAACAGCTGCCAACAACTGACACATCACAACATTTACATACAACATACTGCTGTTGAAAGTAACATGTAGCACCCAGTTTGCAATATGAAGCATCCAGTGTGCGATTCCAAACACAGTCCTACTCGAAGATGACATTTTAAAAGCTTCAAAACATGAATTGTTTACCATTGATGCTTTTCATGCAAATCATAGTTACTGGTTTGTACAGAGTTAAGAGTTCCTCCTAAAGTGGACATGGCTGGTCTGTGAGTGACAGGAGCGTCATTTAAATGTGTTTTTCTGCTCTTACTGCCTCATCACAGACAAGTCAAATCAGAGCCCAAACGGAATAAAGGACGAGAGAACGAGAAAAACCTACAAACTATGTAAACATTTTCTGTAAATTACCCAGATTCAAGTACGTTCATGTAAAGGGGCCTTTCAGACGCCGTACATGTGAACAATTAAAAACACAGTACAGTAAAACAGTCAGATATGATCAAGAGAAGGAAGCGGATCTAAAAAGGTAGGTTTAAGTTTGGCTTTTGGTTAGAGATTAGGTTTAGAGATGAAGATGAAGATTTGAGGACACGGGATGAAGTGCAATAACAACGAGGTCAGACAGATATGGATCAGTATAAATGTTTGAGGTTCCAATCAAAGTCGTTCATTATTCCAGCAATATGTTCACGTCAGTCTTTGCTTCAAACTTTTCCTCATACATCACATAAAGATAACTTCAACTTTGAAAGAAGCACCTGACCTGTGACCCCACCTGTGTCCTGAATCTGAGCTGGATTAAATTCCAGATGTTGTCCAGTATTTATCATTATCCTGGCATTGGGAATCATGTAGGCAGATCTGTAGAGTGGGCCCAATTCGCTGTCCCATGCCACCACCATGTTTGACCGGGCTCCAGGGCAGCCCAGGGTCAAGAGTTCATCTGAGGGGTGCTTCAGAAAATACACCGGCATCGGGGCTGCAGCTGCAGCAGATCGGCTGCTAAGACACAAAGTTATACTTCTTAAAGGCAAATAAATATCCTACTGCTATTATTATGCAATTGCTGACACTACATACAGTGACAACCATATTCTGTTTATTTTTAAATTTTTTTCTAAATCATCTGTGGCACTTATACTCTATGCATTTCTATATGTCAGTACTTTGTTCTCCTTGTGTTTTTGCTTTGTTAACATTGTTGTGTTACTTGTGATGGACATGAAATTTTATTATGGATGTTGTAATATTCAATTTCAATTCAACATTTTATTTGTATCGCGCCAATCATAATCAATGATTATCTATAGGCATTTCAATAAAGAGGAACAAAATGTGTGTGTGTGCATATATATATAATTACCATGATTTTTGGACTGCCACTTCTCTGAATTTTGTCTAATTCAAGCTATTAAATAACCAAAACTTCAGCTCATTCAGAATATGGCTATGACTTTTCATATCTTCTATACTTTTTAAAGTATTTAGTTCTTTCTCAAAAATGTTCCCATAGTAATGAATGGGAAATGTGGTCCATAACAACTGTGGTGAATTATGCAATGTCAGTCATATCTTATTTTTTTTAGTAGTGGCTCGACTGATTGACATGTGGCTGCAGTAGCGGCTCGCTAGTGAAGTCGGACCAATTTGGATCTTCGTATCTTCTATTTATTCAATATGTTCCTAGTTATATGTGAGATACGTTCAACTGTAGCTGTGGGTAAGTGTTTACATCCACATCAGTAAGCTAGCAGCTACTATTAGCTTCCCATGAGTCCCCTCGTAAGCCCCGCTGTCGTTTCTCCAGCTATGGTTACGTCCTGTTTTTGGTTCCAATATGCCGTCCAGGAAGTGAAAACCCGAATGGCCTCAAAACAGCCGTTCAGAAATGAATGGGCGACGTCACGGCCACTTTGTCCACTTACATATACAGTGTGTGTGAGTACCTGTAGCCAAGAAAACTCGCCAGAGCGGCCATTCTGGATGAACCTGAAGCGTGAACTGGACAGGACACTTGACATCTTCTGATGCTCAGCTTGGCGCTGACCTTCAGCGGGCCAAAGGCTTTGGGCACCGCCCCCGAGCCACATGGAAGGACTGTCTGGTCGATGCGTCTGTAGCGCACATGCAGAAAAGGCGACTCGATGTAGCAGAACCCGTACTGGATCTGTTCACCGGGGACTCCACAGCGGTCGCACACAGACCACGGCCTGAATTTGGTGAAGAGCCGGAACTGACCCTGAGGCGAATCCACGCGTGGGTTCGACTTCCGATGCGTGGTCAGACTTAAGAGGGATTAAAGAAAAATAAAGGGAACGAGTCACACGGTGCACCTGTGAATTTACAAAAAATAACTAGATGTGTGTGGTATCATCGATAAATGGACTTTTCAGAGTAGCTGTATGATTTCTACTCTTACTGAATTACATATATGATGAAAATAATGTACTTCTACTCAGTTACATTTGGAAGAATAGGAGGAGGATTTGGTTTTCCTGCAAATGATGTGAAATTGCCAGATTATGCAGCAACACTGTCAACCCACAACAATGGAAATTAACAGAACAAAGAAAGGAAAAATGAACAAAAAGTAAGAAAAGGAGCAAAGATTAACAAAAGTATTCAAACTGACAAAATGACCAAAAAGTTAAAATAAACAGAAAATGAACCAAAAGTAAATAAATGAAGAAAAATGAAAGAGAAACAAAATGAGCATCAAACTAACAAAATAATCAAGTAAATAAAAAACACAAGGAAAATAAGGAACAACATGAGCTAAAATGAACAAAAAAAATCAAGTAAATTAACACTATATACAAATAAAATAAGCAAAACATCAAAAACTAAGTAAATCATAAACAATGAACAAAATTATGCAGTAAATTTAGAAAGCACAATAAGTGCAAATGAACAAAGTCACTTAATGAACAAAAAGCTACCAAAATCAACTAAGTTAACAATAAAAAGCAACAAATAAAAAAAAAACAGGTGAACTAAGTAACAAACTGAGGAAATATTAACAAAACCAACAAAAAAGAGAAAAATGAACAATTTGCCCAACAAATTCTATAGAAAATATAAAACAGGCAACAACATTAAAAAATCATGCAGTATATACATGTCGAGCAAGTTTCTTTTCTTTTTGATATTTGACAGTAAACTGTATTTTTAAGTTCTATTTTATTTATACATTTACAGATATTGTGCACTTTATACAGTTATTACCTGTACATAAATTAAATGAAATTAATTTTCCAGACTGTTTTGATTACTGTAGAATATTTGCCTGGATACATTGGTGTAACATTTGGCTCTCTGGAAAACTCTGTTTTTTGTAAATTATGACATTTTTGAGTTAACGTTGGTTCATTTTCTCTTAGTTTTTGTGTTTTGGGGATCTTTTTGTTCTTTTTTATCCATATTCTGATCACATGGGGGATTCTTTTGTTTATTTTCCGTCAAGTTTGTTTTTTTTATGTCTATGGCATTTTGTGCATAGACATAAAAAATGAACATAATCAACATTCAAATATAAATCCAACACGTAAGTAAGGATGGTAATTTATGTCTTAGAATCAGACATAGTGTGCCTCAGCAATATTCTTAAGACATCTCATGACTGATAAGTGAAACATGTGTCAAGGATTGATTTTGTGATTTCCGTCAGCGTGTTCAGCTATGTATGATTGTACCGATCAGTAAAGTCAGTGTATCCTTCAGACCAGCTCACCCAGGGATGAATCTGATCACTTCCACGCGCTGGATGTCCACGTCGTAAGCATAAAAGTAGTCTCTGCTGGCGGAGCCGCAGATGTAGATGCCAGAGTCGGCCGGATTCACCTTGAAAAGAAGGAGACTGAACAAACGGATGGAGAAGCGTTTCCGCAGGTCGCTATGTTGAGGGAGCGTGATGCTGTCCAAAAGCCTGTTACCCTGGTGATCGGACAGAGCCCTGGTTTCCTCCTTCTTGTTTGAATGTGTCTTGAAGAACCACACGACCGACTGGACCTGAAACACCACAGACATTCAAGGAAAACAGTTCTTCCTTTTTGTGCTCAGAGGGGGCAAAAGTCCCCACGCAGACCCCATGGTGCCCTCTGTAAATGCCAGAAAAACCCACAATGGTCAGAGAAATAACTTTAATCTGACAAAAGTAATAATAAATAAAGATTTTAGGAAAATTAACCAATGAAAATCAGACATTGCTGCAGCCACCACGGAAGCGGGCCAGTGACCACGTCCAGGCATTATCAACTGATGATTTTTGTCTTTTGCTACTTTATACTTTTGAAATAAACCATTCATTTGTTTTTTAATTCATTCTTTGGGTACAAACAGTTGGTAAAAACATAATTCAAATGCCTCGTCCTTAGACAATAAGTGCATTTCAGAGGCTTAAGATGAATCACGACTTAAATCTTTTTCTTGTTTTTCACACAAGTAGGTGATCTGTATTTATAGTAAAGAATGTGTGCACCTTTGCCAGCCTGAAAGAACACTTTATACAATAGCTTATCTCCCAGTGGTGCAGCGAACTCCGTCGCAGTTAGAAACACCAATTATAGTGAGTTGAAGTAAATCCATATGTTGTTTCTTGGTACTGTACCTTCTGTGGTTTGCAGAGGCAGGGCAGCTCCACAGTGGATCCAGACAAATACACTACGTTTGTGAAGGTGAGGAAGGCGGGACAGTCTCTCTGACTAAACACATCTCGCTTTTGTCTTGGAGGATTGTAACTCCACGCAGTGCAGATGAGCAAGAGGAGAGACAAAACGGACAGAAGAGGCATCTCAGTGTGCACAACTATGCCACAAACCTCTATTCTCATGTAACACGGGCGATAGTGAGGCAGTTGCATATAAATCTGAGGTTCAGATATTACATACTAGCTATACTATCCAGTGGAAAAGTAATCAAAGGATCAAAAGTAATTGCCATGGTAACCACATAGCATAGCACTCTAGTCACGAACATTCTGAGTTCTCCATACATTTCCAATGGGAAAATGTATTCTACATATATAAATTATTTTAAAACAACAAAAGATAGATTTATGAAAAGTAATATCGGACATATCCCGAAAGCACTTGACGTTATCGTGTTTGAATGGTATGAATCGGGAGAAAATGGTGGGAGAACATGCGGTCCAAAAATGTATGGAATAATATGCACAATACAATAATAATAAAAAATGAAATGAAATGAAACTGCAGTCCCGGTGTATTAAAATCAAGTTGATTACTTTGTAATCCCACTGCTTGGTTTTCCCGTACAGATACATTGGACTTCTCTCTGAAAATACGACGCAAATACATGAGTCATCAAGGTCTCAAACGTTTTATTTGAACCCTCTGATAAGTAATGTGATGGTCCATCTTTACCTTTTTGCTTTGTTATTAAGGTATTACGGCAAATAATCTGACAAATGACTGCCGTGCTGGGGTTTGATTGACATGTCACTGTCACATAAAGGTAGCGAATGAGGGGCGGGAGTGGCGAAGCAGGAAGCGGATCCACTAACTGTATATTATGTACTCTGTGTGTTTGTTGTCTCTTGAATACAGTAAAATTATGAAATAGAAGAAATAGGTGATATTTTGAAACATAACACTTTTAGGGGAGCCTGTTGTCAAAGCAAACAACAATGCCTACATGCAACATATTCACCAGCCATAATAGTAACTGAAAAAAGCAATTCAAAACAAAATGCAAGAAAGTGCTGAAGAGCTCAGACCTCCACCAAGGCTGTTCATTTTTTCTTCAAAGTGAAAGCCTGCCGTTAACATTTAAACCTGCGCTAATTTCCACCATGATGTTATTGCACCAAAACATAATAGTTTTACATTTATTTGACCCTCATGATTTGATTTTTTGATCATGAAAACCTACCATTCACATTGGAAATCACAAAAAAAATAACATGTAGTATGAGTGCAAACATTCTAGAATATCTGGATCAAACTTTGTAGTCTGGTGTTATTCGATGATTTTTGGCTAAATGAGTGTTATTTGTAGTGTTACAAGGACAGATGTTGAATTTGGCCCTATCTCACAATGGTGTCGAATCATGTTAAATTGTTCTAGATCCAGACGATGATCCACAGCACTCCCAGAATCTAACTGATTGATCCTTGGGCCATTTCTGACCTATCCTGAAAATTTCATCCAAATCCATTCATAATTTATTGACTTATGTTGTGAATAAGTAAACTAACACTGACAAAAACATAGCCTCCTTGGCAGAGGTAACAACCAAAATACAAAACCCATGGATAAATGAAAATGTGCCTGTCTGACCTGTTATAAGCAGACAGTATTGTGCAAGTCTATAGCCTTAAAACAGCATTGAACAGCTATTGTGGAAAAACTGCAGTAAATAACTGTAATATAACTTGGACTATAATATACAACAGTACAAAGATGGAGATATGTTTGATAAAAAAAAATTCACAGTGCAAATACATGTGCAATGATGGTATATAATGGGATTTACAGTCCACTGCAATATGAGCATTAGAACGGAGCAAAAGCAAAGGGAGCAGAGCATCAGATATAAAATGAATTATGCTCTGCTCCAGTGTTGAACGGGCTGATTTCTCTGGAGACGCAGGAATCCTGAGTCTGTCTGATGAGCAGCTCAGTGACAGCACTGATTTAATCTACACCTCTGACTGTTCTATTCTCAGAGCAGCAAATCACCAAAACACAAATTTAACAGCACCAAGAATAATCTACTTCGGGAAAAAAAAAAAAAAAAGTGCTGTGTCTCAGCAGAGCTCCACGCAGCCTTTAACCTACACTTCAAACTTTGAGTGTGAGGCGAGCTGTGCTTCCCTGGCACTTCTTCACATCTGTGCTGCAGGCGGCTGCTGGAATATTACAGAGCACAACTAAATGAGAGCAGTGAGGAGACATTCTGCTGTCAGCGCCGAACTCCAGAGTACGTCTGCTGACCGACGGCATGCCTGCAGACACAAACACACTGTAAGCAGCTGAGGGCAACACCAGCACCTTGCATCTTAACACAATGTGAGTGTGTGTCCATGTGGAACAGGCACTGCAGTGGTTTCCAGAATTAACGTGACATGTGCTCTGAAAAATTTTGCCTCAACTTGAATCATGAATTGGTTAAATGCTTACATACTGATATAAGATATCGCAGAATTAGCAGTGGATGTGCATTTCCGGCCGGATCAAACATCGAGGGGGAGAAAATGGCTGGAGGGAGGGACTGTGCATTGATCCATGGACGTATTTATTTTTAACAGTGATGCAGCTGAAGACTCTATAGTTGCGTGCATCTGAAAAAAAGTAGAATATCATGGAAAAGTTAAAGATTTTTTGTCAGTTATTGCATCTTTCAAGGATGTTTTGTAAAGCTGAGAAATGAGACTCAGCTCAACTCAACTGGAAATTAGATTGATTTGCGACGGTTCCCGACCCAGATTTTTCAGTCTTGACGACCTCCTGACAGAAATTGTGCTGATTGGCAGGACTCAGTCTCGGCACTTGTGCGATGGTCAGGACTCCGACTTTGCGACTTTTATCATTGGTGGACATGTGTGTCACAACCGGTCACAACACAATCAATGTTTACTGTCAGTAGACGGTGCCAGTTCCCAGGCATGCGTCGTGTGCGGTTCCTTCAATCATCGTCTCGTTTCTGTATGTGCGGCCGGTTTAAGTGTTTTTCTTTCTCTGAGCAGAAATCTGGACACTTTTGGTGCATCCATCTCTAACATATTTTCAGACCAACAACCAGGGTTGGACCTGGGTTAGCTGACCCGTATCCAACCCTGCTTTTGTCAATTCATATCAAGCCAGTCAGTCTGGGTCTGTCTGGGGTCATGACAATTCATACAGGACCTGGGATGGACCCAGGTTGATACATTCTAATGAACTTAGTCCCACCCAACACCACTCCTGTTTTTGTTGTGGTTGTGGATCTTTGTGTTGTGTTTTTTCAGTCCCTTCAGTTTATTGCTAATCTGTTATTGGAACCAGTTGTTTCAAGCTACAGTTGCATCACTGCAGTCCACCCACATTCCTAACCAGTACAATTCACTTGTACTGCAAGTCCTCAGAGGACAGCGGCTGCTGGACATGTGAGGAACCGTGGACGCATGGGGACTTATGTGTTTTTGAGACACTGTCCGCTGAGGATGTGATGAACATTCATCTATTCGGAACCACAATAACAGGATTTCTGCTGATTGGCTTGTGTGTTTCCCGGTGTATCGACAAAGAAGAGGGAGAGAGCTGATTAAAGCCCAGCAAAGCTTTGTCTCCAATCAAGCAGTTGGGAAGAGAACTGGCAGCACAACATGGGTGATACCTGAGTTAAATTGAAGAGTGGGTTACAACACAGGAGTGCTGGGGTCTCTTCATAGGATGTTTATCAGTGTTTCACCAACACTCTGATAAGAGGTCGGCCTGAACCTTCTAGTGGACACGTGCCGCCATGGTAACTATCATGGAATTTAGCATCTGACTAGATGCTTTGAGAGAGGATTGTTGACTGTCAAGGTGAACTTTCCTATGGACATGTGTCACCATGGTAACGATCATGGAACCTAACAACTGGACAATATGCACTGAGAAAAGATTCTTGACTTCCTATCAGAACTGATACGACACAATGCATCCATTGATCATAAGCTCTCTCTGATACCTTACTTTGTCAGTGTAATGTGTGGGTAACTTGTTTGCTAATTGTGCATATGAGGTTTTTTTTTTTTTACATGAGCATGATTTTGCTTCC
>JAQQAE010016391.1:0-11775 GCA_029823295.1 Pseudamia nigra
TCCTCTGTCCACTAACCCCAACCGGTCCAGGCAGATGGCCGCCTACCCTGAGCCGCTGGTTCTGCTGGGGGTTTTTCTCTTGCCCCTGTCGTCCTTGTCTTCTCTCGGTGGTTCTGTTGGGTTTTACTCTGTATAGACATGAGGTCTCGGTCTTGAATGGTGAAGCATCTAGAGATAATGTTGGATAATGATTGGACCGATGCAAATAAAACTACATTTTTCTTGTTGTTAATTTTTTGTCATTATGTCAAGTGATTTTCTTAGTTAAGTTTTATTAATTTCTTTCATTATTTTTACTGTTACTGTTTATTTTGTTGTGCACTGTGTAGATTTTCATTTATTTGTGGTTATTTTGTTCCTTTTCTGGAAATTTACTTGATTATTTTGTTACTTTTATGCTCATTTGTTGAATCTCATGTATGTTTTTGGTCGTTTTACTCATTGAGTAGAAGTACATATTTTCCCGCCATAAATGTAACTAAGTAAGGGTAAAAAGTGTCCTGAAAAACAACTATTCTCAGAAGCCTGGGCCTTGAATCGTGAAGCACCTGGAGATAATGGTCGATTATTATTGACATCACACAAATAAAGTTGAATTGAATTGAGTTGCTGGTTTGTGGTGAAGTGACTTGTTGATGTGTTTACAGCCAAACAGATGATCACCTTCACACAGCAGCTGGTGGACGTTGGCGCCAAAGAGAAGGACACCATGGCCACGTTCGAGTGTGAAACCAACGAACCCTTTGTCAAAGTCAAATGGCTGAAAAATGACGAGGAGATTTTCTCTGGAGACAAATACCGGATGCACTCTGACAGGAAGGTCCACTTCCTGTCTGTGCTGATCATCGGCATGAGGGACGACGCCGACTACAGCTGTGTCGTCGTAGAAGACGACCACATCAGGACGACAGCCAAGCTGAACGTGGAAGGTGGGTTGGTTCCGAAATGTTCCGTTGGAAGACCACGTATCTGAACCGCCTCGAAGTGGGCTTTAAAAAGCACAAAGTCAGGATTTAGAGAAAAACACAGCACTGAAACTGACCTGGTGAAATTCGAGGTTTTGGCCTCGAATTGTGAAGCGCCTAGAGATAATCGGCGATTATGATTGGCGCTATACAAATAAAGATTGAATTGAATTGAATTGAAATGACCACTGTGTCCGTCCCTTTGCTCCTTCATGCTTGACCGTCCGTCTTCGTAACGTTCTGTCCAACAGGGGCCCCTCTGGAGATGCTGAAGCAGCTGGAGAGCACTGAGGTGCCCGAGTCCTACAGCGCAGAGTTCGAGTGTGTCGTTTCTCGGGAGGACGCCGAAGGCAGCTGGTTCTTTGGAGAGAAGCCACTTTCTCCCAGTGGTAAATACGGGATGATGTCCCGACGTGGCAGACACAGCCTGTCCGTGAGAGACGTCAAGAAGGAGGATCAAGGAGAGTACACCTTCAAAGTGGCTGAGTTAAAGACCAGCGCTTCACTTAAGATGAAATGTGAGTCTCTGACCAAACGGGTTGTTGTGACGTAGTGTTCCATGTCAAAGCAGCTCCTGATGTTTCTCATGGTGTTATATGTCTGTTTCAGTGCGACCTGTGACCCTGATGCAGCCTCTGACGGACCTGACGGTCTGCGAGGGCGACATTGCTCAGATGGAGGTGAAGTTCTCCCAGGAGAACGTTGAGGGGACTTGGATGAAGAGCGGCCAGCCCGTCACCGCCTCTGGCCGCATTCACATTGTCCTCGACAAACAGATCCACAAATTGCTGATTGAAGACACTGTCAAGGATGACTTCGGCACCTACTCCTTCACTGTTCCGGCTCAGGACATCTCCACCTCCGCCAAGCTCTCCGTTCAGAGTAAGACCTTGTGCTGTTTTCTGCCCGTGTGTGTGCAGATGATTTGCTGCTTAAAAGTGAACCTCACTCTGAACATTGTGTTGCAGCGATCCGCGTCCAGATCCCGCTGAAGGACATCAGCGCTGTTGAGGGCACTAAGGCGGTCCTGGAGACGAAGATCTCTGCTCAAGACATCAGCTCTGTCAAATGGTTCCACAATGACAAGCAGCTGACAGCCAGCGAGAGAGTCCAGATGGTGGCGAAGGGAGTGAAGCAGCGCCTGGTCTTCAACAGAACCTACGCCTCCGATGAGGGCGTGTACAAATTGGTGGTGGGCCGAGCTGACACCAGCTGCAGACTGACCGTTCAGCGTAAGAACACGTTCAAACTCACCGGTTCTATCCATCAGTCAGTATTAATACTTCACTAAACAGAGACAGAACCGAATGGTGACTCATAAATCTGGTCAAAACCTGTTTAGTCAGTATTATTAGTGTCATTGAACTGCTCCCGTGTCTCCTCAGCCGTCCAGATTGTGACTCCCTTGAAGAACCGGGAGTGCTCCGAGTCGGAGAACGTCACCTTTGAGGTTGAAGTTTCTCATACGGGTATTGACGCCTTCTGGACCTTCAAGAGACAGCCGCTCAAGGCTGGCCCCAAGTACAAGATGGAGTCCAAGAACAAACAGCACTGTCTGACTGTCTTGAATGCCATGGTGGACGAGGAGGGCGAGTACATGTTCGCCGCTGGTGAGAAGATGTGCACGGCTAGGCTCACCGTGTCAGGTACGGAGCTTTACTGGCACCTTACCTCTGTGTTTACCCCAGTGAAGTGAGACTCACTCGGGTTTCTGTCTCCAGGCGGTGCTATCAAGCGGCCTCTGCAGGACATGGTGGTGGCAGACTCGCAGACCACGGTGTTGGAGTGTGAAGTGGCAAATCCAGCCTCAGAAGGCAAATGGCTGAAGGACGGGCACCCCGTTGACTACAATGAGAACGTGTTGAGTGAAGTGGACGGCGCCATGAGACGCCTCGTTATTGCCATGACCAAAGCCACCGACGCTGCAGAGTATACGTACCAGGTGGCCACGTCCAAGACATCAGCGCTGCTCAAAGTGGAGGGTAGGTTCAGGTTTTACAGAAAACATCACAAACAGAAGCTGACGACTCCACGGCAACGGGACCGTGTTGAACCGAGGTTCAGCCTCAAGCCTTTGCTTCATGTTCAGCGTTTAAAGGCAGACTGACATATTTTAACGATTCACCCATTAAGACATCATGAAAAACTCGGGTATGACACACGTCAGAGATCTTCTACAGCGGAACCTCGGGTTCCTCGGATTTAATCCGTTCCAGCGTCACGTTCATTGGACAAAAAATCCGTTAGACAGCATGGGTTTTCCATTGGATCCATGTAAAACCAATGATTCCGGTCCAGGACCCATGAAAACGCCCATAAACAGTATGTAAACACACCCATACGTACACATTTATTCATGATTATTATTTGAAAAGGAAGTTATGTTAATTATCTGAAATGGCATGAAATTAATTCTAAAAATGATTTAGCATGTTTTCTTACCTTGACTTATGACCTGTCAGTCTTGGACTGGGTCTTGGTTCGCTAGGCTGTGTTTACAGACGCCAGCGGAGGCTACTGTTGTTAGCAGGTTGCTAACTTAGCAGCTTCTGGTATTAGCACAGGCTGTGGACCCTAGTTTGGGTGCATGTGCCTGTAATTGAGCTTTTGTGTTGTCGCCGCCCGAGTAACTGGTTTAGCGTCGTGTGATGCACACGTTTTGTAGGCTTTTGTTTACCGATGTTGTCTGAGGCTAATGTTGTTAGCAGGTTACTAGCTTGGTAGCTTCTGGTATGAGCTAGCTAGCGACTACTTTGGGTCTCACTTCTGGGAACAGCACACTCACTTTCGGGTGTGCAATAGTTCACTTCTATCTTCTTCGTAACGCAATTTTTTTTTTTTTTTTTGCTAAAAGGGACAAAATTTTGGCGGATTTTTTTCTTCATTACCTGTAAATTTTGTTGGTAGAAGCGTTCGTTACCCGACGTTCCGCTGTACATCAGACCCGAGCGGCCTTTGTTCCGTTTTAACGAAAACCTCCGGTTCAGGATTCATGGTGACATTTGTTTCCACAGCCGTGAAGATCAGGAAGACGCTGAAGAACCTGAACGTGGTCCAGACCCAGGAGGCGGTGTTCAGCCTGGAGCTGACCCACGAGGACGTCCGGGGGGCCCAGTGGATCAAGAACGGGGTGGAGATTCAGCCCAGCGACAAATACGAGATCACCATTGAAGGCACCGTCCACACCTTGAAGATCCTGAACTGCACCACCCACGACGAGTCGGTGTACTCCTTCAAACTGGGCAAACTGTCGGCGAACGCGCGACTCAACGTGGAGAGTGAGTCCAATCCGAAAACGCTCACACCGTCCCGTTATTCACCACGATGATTAAAACTCCCTGAAACCTGCCTTTTGACCTTTTACTTACTGTTTTTTTTTCTTTCTGCCTCTATCACTTTGGTTTCCACAAATTCTGCAGCCATTAAGATCCTGAAGAAGCCAAAGGATGTGACGTCGCTGTTGGGTGGAAGCGCGGCGTTCGAGGTGGGAATCTCCGAGGACGACGTTCCCGTCAGGTGGCTTTTCCAGAAGGTGGAGCTGAAGCCGTCGGAGAAGTACAGGATGTTTTCAGAAATGAAGACGCACAAGCTGATCGTCCAGGACATCGACCACAGCGAAGAGGGGGAGTACACGGCGGTGGTGGGGCACCTGCAGTGCAGCGCCCGCCTCACTGTGGAGTGTAAGGGTCCTCGAACGCACCATCCACTCATGTAAAAGTCCTCGAACACACCATCCCCTCTGTTAACAGTCCTTGTTAACACACCATCCACCACGCACCATCCACTCATGTAAAGGTCCTCGAACGCACCATCTACCTAATTTGTTTGAGGGGCTTCAGGCCTGAAATACTTCAAGTTTTGTAAATTAAATACAACAGTTTTTTTAACGACTCCTCAAAATAATGCGTTGAAGGTAACAGTGATGTTATTGAATTTCACATCAGTGTTATTTTATTATATTATATTGTATCATATTATATGATATGATATTATGTTATATCGTGTTCTGAACATTATACACAGGACCAGACGTAGTAAAAGGACGTTAACGACGTTTTGTGTCCATTTGTTCCTCAGCTCTACGTGTGACAAAGGCTCCGAAGGACGTGGAGATCCCGGAGACTCAGGTGGCCATGTTCCAGTGCGAAGTGTCTCACCTGAACGTGGCCACGACCTGGATGAGGAACGAAGTCGAGATTGAGATGAGTGAGAAGTACCGCATGGAGGTTCAGGGGAAGGTCCACCAGCTGAAGGTCATGAACTGCAGCAGCGATGACTCAGCAGAGTTCACGTTTGTCTGCGGCGACGACCGTAAATCAGCCAGACTGAACGTTAAACGTATGTTCATCGCGTCAGGAACACAAATCCTCACCTGGACGTGTCCGGTGTTCAAACACCCTCAGTGACTGTTACTAGTACCAGTGTTTTTCTGAATCTGAACCACAGTGACGTGAACGTTCTGTTATTTTTCAGCCATCGTCGTCACCACGAAGCTGCAGGATGTCAACGCTCAGGCCAAAGACACCGTCACCTTTGAAACCTCTGTCAACTACGAGGGCGTGGCCTACACGTGGCTGAAGAACGGCGTAGAGATCCGCTCCACCGACAGATGCCAGGCCCGTTGCCGACAGTTGAGCCACACCCTGACCATCCGCAACGTCCACTTCGGAGACAATGCCGACTACACGTTCAGGGCCGGGTCGGCAACGACAACGGCCACACTCTACGTCGAAGGTAAGAAGAAAAAACACAGAGTGAAAATAACGATGAGAAACTAAAATAATGATGTGACATGTCTCAATTTACCAAAACTGACCAATGTGAAAATGTCACGTGTTAATGTGTGATGTTTGAACAGAACCTGATCTGTTGTCATGTCTGGTTAATTCAATGTTTTCACGGGTTGTTGTGTCTCAGCTCGCGTGGTGAACTTCACCAGACACCTGAAGGACCTGAAGATCACCGAGAAGAAGAGGGCCACGTTTGAGTGTGAGGTTTCCGAGGCGAACGTCCAAGTGATGTGGATGAAGGACGGTCAGGAGCTGGAGATGTCCGACAGGTAGGACCCACTCAGGCCGACCGGCCTCCTCTTCCTCGTCACCGAGCAAACACTGACCCCCTCCGTCCCGCAGGTACAAGATGAGCACCGACAAGTTCGTCCACCGTCTGGTTCTGCCGTCCGTCCGTCTGTTCGACGCCGGAGAGTACACAGCCGTGGCTGGATCCAGTATGTCCAAAGCAACGCTGGCGGTGGAAGGACGAGACGTGAGGATCTCAGAACCAGCCAGCAGAGACGTCACGGTGAGTTCAGGGACGTCACGGTGAGTTCAGGGACATCATGGTGAGTTCAGGGACAGACTTCAAAGAGTTGTTTGTTTTTCTTTGTCAGGTGGTTGAGAAACAACGAGCCACATTTGAGTTCGAGGTGAACGAGGACGACGTGGACGGACGCTGGCTCCGGAACGGAAAAGAAATCCAGTTGCAGGTCGAAGAGAGATTCAGCTACGTGACCATCCGGAAACTGCACCGTCTCACCATCTCTGAGACGTTCAGGAGCGACACCGGAGAGTACAGCTTCTTAGCCGGAAGGAACCAGAGCAGCATGACCTTGCACGTCCGACGTAAGACAGTTTAACCCATTGTTGTCTGTCCTCCTGACGTCCCTGTTGTCTGTCCTCCTGATGTCCCTGTGGTTTGTCCTCAGTCCCGGAGCCTCCTCAGATCGTCCGCCACATGCAGCCGGTGGAGGTGGCGTCTGGGAAGTCCGTGCGGATGTCGGCGGCGGTCAGCGGCCTCCCCCCGCCTCAGGTCACATGGTACAGAGACTCCCAAGCTCTGTCCCTGTCCAATAAGGTCAAGTTCCTCCATGACGGAGAAGAGCACACGCTGCTGCTGTTGGACATTGTCCCTGAAGACTCGGCCACGTACAGCTGCGAGGCCCAGAACGACTATGGGCAGGCGTCCACGTCCGCCCAGCTCACCGTCCACGGTAAAGCTACCCAGAACGGGGACGCCTCCAGCTCTGCCCACCTCCGTGTCCCCTATAAATAAAACATCTAAAACATGTCATGTTACTGATCAGTAGTTTATCCTCCACGGTTTCAGTTCCGACGGTGGCCGAAGCCGTTGTCCGTGTCTCTCCTCCGGTCCTCATCGTTCCCATTGTGGACGTCCTGGTGCCCGAAGGGAAGCCGGTGCGATTCCAGTGCACCGTGTCTGGAGAGGGTAAGGGACACGCCCACTTTGATTCATAGTTTGACGTTTCCGTGGGTTTGATTTTTTTCTGCTCGTCCAGACCTGCAGGTGTCGTGGTTCTGTAACGGCCGCGAGCTGCATCAGTCCAACATCGTCCGAATGTCCCAGGTTGGACAGACGTGCCAGTTGGACATTACCAGAGTCCTTCTGGAACACGAAGGAGAGTTTGAATGCGTGGCCTCAAACTCGGCTGGAACAGTGTCGTGTGCAGCCACGCTCAACATCGACGGTGAGTTTCACGCGTTACTGTCCGTCTGGATCATCGTCAGGGCCCGACGACGTTTGACCAGATTTAAGTTTCATTGAACTGTGGACGTTCATACCGTCCCATAATATTTAAAGTACATTTGTAGCTAGTTTAGGGATTCGTTGCGTCCACTTCATCAGATCACCTGAAATCACCTGAACAACTTCACATCATCAACAAAACCATAAACAGTTGATTAAAGGTCTCAAATTGTGACTCCACCATTGGTCCTGGACCGGGGCTGTAATTCCCCCATCAGCCACTGGGGGCAGTGCTCATCCGGTGGGTCCATAGAGTTCAATGTGACCCCCTCTCCCCCCTCCCGGAGGTCTTTTTTTTTCCTTTTTCACCCACACATCCTGGAGCTCCCTTACCCAGGGACCATGCTCTGTTTGCAGACACACTCTCTGACCAGCAGCCCCTCCTCTCTGGAGGACTCGTTGATTTTTACCGAATTCAACCCTTCTTGTTCTCTGTGTGGTTCATAGACATGAAAGAACTGAAGACATTCATGTCTTACATCATAGACTCTATATGAAACCAAACAGATTCATGGACGTGATGAAAGAGGACGTGAAGACAAAGACGATGCAGACGATGGAGTCGGACTCTAAAGAAAACAGACCAAAGACGATGCACGTCCATGAAACCAAAACCGGTGTTCACACTATGAGACCTTTAACCAGTGACACTGCTGAGTCTGAACCAACCTCAGCTCTGAGTCTGAGTTTGTCTCTACATAGTGTCCACATCAGGTTCACGTCAGGTTCACATCAGGTTCACATCAGGTTCAGATCAGGTTCACATCAGGTTCACATCAGGTCCACATCAGGTTCAGATCAGGTTCACATCAGGTTCACATCAGGTCCACATCAGCTTCACATCAGGTCCACATCAGGTTCAGGTTTGTGTTGCGGTTGCATGTCGTCTTCTGTCTCCATCAGTCCTTCACACTTTTCTTCCAGATCCAGGATTCTTTCCTTCAGAGCGTCTTCCTCAAACGTCTCAGTTTGTTGATGAGATGACGTGTCTCTGACGTGTCCCGACGTGTCCCCGACGTGTCTCTGATGACGTGTCCCTGATGACGTGTCCTTGACGTGTCCCTGACGTGTCTCTGATGACGTGTCCTTGACGTGTCCCTGATGACGTGTCCCTGATGACGTGTCCTTGACGTGTCCCTGACGTGTCTCTGATGACGTGTCCTTGACGTGTCCCTGACGTGTCTTTGATGACGTGTCCTTGACGTGTCCCTGACGTGTCTCTGATGACGTGTCCCCGACGTGTCCTTGATGTGTCCCCGACGTGTTCCTGACGTGTCCCCGATGACGTGTCCCCGACGTGTCCTTGACGTGTCCCCGACGTGTCTCTGATCCTCTTCGTCCTCCACCTGAGGATCCGTGTCTCAATTAACTCTTTACTCTCTCTCACTGCACAGATGAACAAACTCGAGCATTAGCTAAAGTGTCAAACGCTCCAAGCCTCAGCTTTTCCCAGAATTCCTCTGAGTCCCGGAGGACAACAGAGGTTCAGATGGAGAGCTTGGGTTCCGGGTTTGGACCCCGGCCACTGACGGACATGAGTGACGTCCGGGTGCACAGCGGCGACCGGGCCGAGTTCCGCTGTTCGTTTTCTGGATTTCCTTTTACGGCCGTGGTTTGGGACCATGACGGCCGTGGCGTGGAGGCGTCTGAGCGTGTGCGGAGCGCTGAGAGCGGGGGCCTGCTGTCCCTGCTGATCAGGGCGGTGGGTGTGGCCGATCAGGGCCGGTATTCCTGCACCGCCTCCAATGCTCA
This sequence comes from Pseudamia nigra, assembly GCA_029823295.1. Classification (NCBI taxonomy): domain Eukaryota; kingdom Metazoa; phylum Chordata; class Actinopteri; order Kurtiformes; family Apogonidae; genus Pseudamia; species Pseudamia nigra. The sequence goes on from JAQQAE010016391.1 coordinate 9,261, forward strand.
CGGCCACAGCAGCTGCTCAGCTTGGCTCCTGGTGGAAGGTGGTGAATGTTTCTTCTTTATTCAGTCTGTCTTCACCTGGTCCATCCCACGTCCACCGCTTCCCGCCCCCCACCCCCCCAAAGGTTTAATATCAGATACCGTAACCTCTTAGATGAACAACAGGAAGCAGCAGGACTGGGACTGACCAGTACCGACTGGGAACAACCGGGACTGACCAGACTGACTGGGACTGACCAGACCAACCAGTACCAACTGGTACTGACTGGGACCTACCAGGACTGACTTGTACCGACCAGGACTGACCAGTACTGACTGGGACTGGCTGGTACCGACTGGGACTGACCGATACCGACCAGGACTGACCAGTACCGACTCGGACTGGCTGGTACCGACTGGGACTGACCGGTACCGACCAGGACTGACCAGTACCGACTGGGACTGGCTGGTACCGACTGGGACTGACCGGTACCGACCAGGACTGACCAGTACCGACTGGGGCTGACTGGTACCGACTGGCACTGGCTGGTACCGACTGGGACTGGTTGGTACCGACTGGGACTGACCGATACTGACCGGTGCCAACCGGGACGGACCAAACCGGACTGAAAACACACCCAACATGTCTTAATGAAATGTCCACATACGTGTCCGTGCTTATCTTACTCTAACATTATGCCATGTAAACGAAGTTGCTCATGTGTTGGGGTTTTTGTGAGAGTCCGGTTGGGGGTCGGACCCTCCTGCTGCTTCCGGCTTCGGCTCTAACCTCATCCTCATCCTCTAACCCTCAGTGTTTCCGAGTCCGCCTGATCCTCTCTGACTCCTGTTCTAACTCTATCATTCAGCTGCAGACCCACATGTCCCAGCAGAAACCCCCACCCCCTCCGGTTCTGTGCGTAAAGTGTCTCACAGGGAGGGACTTAAGGCTGCTCCCCATCAGGCCGGAGGGGAGGCGGCCAAGGAGGCGGAGCCCACCCCTCCCTCCTCATTGATCCCCGACAGCCTCATCAGACACCTGTTCTTTCCGGACCAATGTCGACCCCTCCTCCCCGAATTCCTCATCGAACTGCTGCCGGAGCTGCGCAGGAAGAAGCACGGCAGGGGGTCGCCGTGTTGCGTTCTGAGGGGGCGACCCGCTTCGTTTGTCGTTTGGCTTTGTGAGCAGTTCAGTGTTGAGGATTCAGTGAGTTACTCCGTGAAACGTGACGGCCCGCTGTGGCGAGTCGACTCGAAAATCTGGAGCTCAGAGGAAAACGAGCTCGACACGAAGAACACTGAGCCGAAAAACACTGAGACGAAAAATACTAAGACGAAAAATACTGAGAGGAAAAATACAGGGTGGAAAAGCAAAGGTTGGCATCTGCATGGTTTGGTTCGTCTGCTCGGGTTCATTCACACCTTCTGCACCTTCAGACTGTTACACTCCAGAAAAACACACCTGTCCACACTCCTGTCCACTGCCTCTTCACAGGTGAAACTTGTGTCCTGCTTGACTCACTTCCCTTTACTTTGGACATAGCGAAGGACACAGGGCAGCATGAGGAATGAAACCACCAACCGGACGATGCACGACCTGTCACTAACAGTCTGCATCAGGGTCCCTGGTTTGATTCTCCTTTAACTTGTCCGTGTTTGTGTCATTTCAGTCGCTGTGATCGAGAGCAAACCTCAGGTTGAGCTCCAGCAGGAAACCAAAGGTAAATATCGCTTCATGTCCACAACAACATGGTTTTATCTCTGTCCTCGTGACGTATCTTTAAGGGTCTTCACGTCTGCTGTTTTGATATGATGCTGAATTTTCTGAACGTTGCTTGTAAAATCACGTAGCTGAGCAGGTACTGGACCGAAGCCTCGGCGTTGCTTTTCAAACACATGCTAACAGGTGGTGTTGGATAAAGTTCCAGTTTGATGTCTGTGAAGGTTCTCATCGTCCAGGTCAAGGCGTGTGGTTTTCCTTCTGTCGACTGGACTGGACGTGGGGCTTGAAGACGTTTTGTTCTGGAAGTTCTCTCATACTCCCACATGAGTCCGAGGGCGTTCGGCCCAAAATGGAACGTGACATGTCTGTGAAGATTCTCCGTCATCAGGTCGAACTGAAGAAGCTTCCTGGATACGTACAGAAACGTCTTCAAACCAAATGTCCAGACGACGGAAGGAAAACCACACGCCTCGGATTCCAGTTTGACTGTTGGAAAAGGATGAAGTCGGAGTAAGACTGGACGTTGTGGCCTTTGGGGGTTCGTGTTTAAGGCTATAACGTGTGATTGGCATGTTTGTTGATTTACAGCCTGAAAACCAGCTCCGCTTGTGAAGGTTCGACTCGCCTTTTGTTGGAGACTTTAATGACATCTCCTTAAGAAACTGTCTTGGATCATCAAGACCAGGTTTAGGCAAATCCAGGCCTCGAGAGCCGGTGTCCTGCAGGTTTTCCAGTTGCCCCTGGTCTGCGCACTGCTGATGACCTGGATCAAGTGTGTTCAGTTAGTCACAAGCTGGAAGATGCAGTGGGCGGGGC
>JAQQAE010016392.1:0-11775 GCA_029823295.1 Pseudamia nigra
CCCGAGTCTGTGGTCACATACAGACTTCTGCTGTATTTCTCCATTTCATACGGCAGTGATTTTCAGTTTAATCGTGCTGCCGGCATGCAGAGGCAGCAGGAGAAGAGGTTTACACATCAACTCTGCATCATGTCTGCATGCTTGTATTTGTGCATGAGTAACAATGCCATGCCGTGTACCACCTTCCAACTGTGCCATGCCGGGGAAGCATGCCGGGTTGGTTACACTCCAATTACTCAAATCATCTGTGGACTGGATTGTGAGCACACCTAATTAGCTGAGTTAATGCCAGGACTATAGTCACATTATCAAACACAAATATGTTGAAACACTTCTTTTTCTTTCTTTCTTTCTTTCTTTTCATCTTTCTTACTTTGTTATGATTAATATTTATTTTTAAATATGCAGAAATTCATACAAACCATGCTTTTTGGAATTATTATCACTTGTATCCGTCATATAAATACTGTATGTACAGCACAATTGTTGTAGTATGTACACTTCTATAGGGCCACATGTATTCATAGCGCTCTATGTCTCTGAGGTGCCAGTCACTGGTTTATTTTTTACGCATAAAACCAGGGTTTTTCCAGTCACTGGCGAAGACGTGATTTTTGTGCAGAAGATAGCAATGTGCCCGCTGCCTGTCTAATTTTAATACCAACACGGCCTTAGGTGCATTAAGCATGTTTCAGGCTCAGCAATGTGGGCGCATGTTGGAAAACAGGCGCCTGGGGAACATAGAAATGCACCTCTCACATTCACTCTTTTCAATAATACTCGTTTCTGAAGATTGGACCCTTAGAGTTGTCTTGGAAGAGAGACCAACATCAGATGACAATTTTACGAAGAACCTTGACCCAAAACCTTGCGCTCAATAGTTTTGGTTTTGTCAAACGTTAACATATCTGTTACACTGTTTAGAGCATCAGTCCAGGCTTGATTCCTATTGGTTAATGACACGCTGGTAATAGCAGCTTCACAATCAGTCAATATAATTTATTTGCTCTGGGTCCATCACTATCCAGGCCAAGACTATTGACACACTGTGGTTTGAAGATATGGCTCAAAGCATCATTCCTGATTTAGAAAAAGGATTTGACTATTCATGCAACACCCTGTCACTGTTTTCTACCTTTAGGTCCCAAAAAGATAAGGCTGACGTTGGACCGTACCGGCACCATGTTAAAGCTCCTGCACGAGTCTCAGAGAACGAGACAGCTGCCCAAAGACCCCAAAATAGCCACATCAATAAAAGCCCAGGGCCACAAAGCCAGATGTTCCATGAACAGAGCCAGGATTTGCACAATCCTAAGAACCATCAAACCCCTGGGCTGCGGTCGTCACCCTTCCAGGAGTGGAGGGATCCGTATACACCTGTCCAGACCCGAGACCGGAGCAGGTATGGAGGGTGCTCGTGCTTTTTTGTTCACTATTGCATCCCGATGTTTTATAGTTGATGTTAAGATTCCACTGATGACTGTTAAATTGTCAATCATATTATGTATTATTTCTCAGTAAAGGGATGTTCTTATAGTTATTTATTCCTTCTTTGTCTTTTTTTTTCAGATCATTGGACCAGTCTAACCTTCACCCAGAGACCTCGTCGTCTTCCAGGGTCGCTCAGGGCCAGGTGCCACCTTCCCACTTACCTGTTCACTCTCAACCTCAAGCACCGCACCCCTCTGCGGTCCATACCTCTCCCCGTCACCATAGCACCTCACCAGTTCCTCATCAGCAACCGTTTGACCCCACGGAGCGAGACCGAGACAGAGAACACCCACTCACCCGACTGGAAATAGCCTTAGCCGAGGTCCAGCGATGTGACAGTCCTTTCAGCGTCAGCTCCAACAACAGCTACAGCGATGTCGGCAAGGGTCCGGCTCGCAGCCTGTCTGTTCTGGAGAAGGTCAGCCGGTTTGAACATCGAGAGCGAGTCGGGAAGCAGCGCAGCCACAGCCCTATGGCCAACCACCACAGGGTAACTAAAACCCAAAAACGTCGGTCAACTTGTTATCAGATCTGATTTCATAATTTTTATGAATTGTGGAAGATGTTTTTGATACAAAATATTCGCCTCATGTAGCCCCACTCACTTTAAAACCACTCCTGATCCAAAGGCAATGGTTCGTCTCAGCTGGAACACCCACTTAAGGTAGAAAATTGGACCGACCCCACCAACCCCAGCTTTACTATTCAATATGGCCGCTACTTGAAACAACTGAATACATATAGTGCTGTTCAGATTTTATCCATTGCATGTTTTCTATGGAATGCATGTGTTTGGAAATTGTCTCTGCTCTCAATGAGGTTTTCCAGTACGCATCTATGTTTTTCCGACTTTATAGCTGGAACGCGATCAACTCAGAGTTCACGCCACTCACAGTTCTGACCTCTGAGTTCAGAGATAAATGGAAAGGCCCACAAGAAACCAAAATGCAGCTGCCATTTTATGATTGGAAACATAGCACGGAATATATTTAGGTCAATATAGCGTTCTGTGAATGAAACATTTTGTTAATTAAATAGAAGATGAAAACTGAATTATACATGAGATTTGTACATTTAATAAAACACTGCCTGACCAAAGAAAAAGTCACCACCAAAAAAAAGGTCACACACTCTAGTACAGTATTTTGTTGGACGCCTTTAGCTTTGATTACATCACGCATTTGCTGTGGCATTATTTTGATAAGCTTCTGCAATGTCACAAGATTTATTTCCATCGAGTGTTGCATTAATTTTTCACCAAGATCTTGCACTGGTGATGGTAGAGTCTGACCGCTGCGCAAAGCCTTCTCCAGCGCCCAAAGATTCTCAATGGTGTTAAGGTCTGGACTCTGTGGTGGCCAATCCATGTGTGAAAATGATGTCTAGTGCTCCCTGAACCACTCTTTCACAATTTGAGCCTGATGAATCCTGGCATTGTCATTTTGGATCTTAGACTCTAGCCTTTCCTCTTCTCTCTCTGCCTACGGACCCTCCTCGCGCCTCGCCTTCTTCCACGGGTAATCCGGTATTAAGACAGTAAATTAGCAGATAGGATCCACAGTTATCCCTCACATGATTCTGATCCCCCATAGGACCATTATAAGTCACCTCCCTATAGCCATATGCAGTTTGATGACTCAACTGGCCAATGGGATGTCCAGTCCTTATAGCTTTGTGGTCCGGACCGGTAGGCAGGCACTGGGGCTGTAAATTAACCACTGAGGCACCGTCCGTTCAGCTTCATAAACCCACGGCTCTGATGAAGTTACACTGAAATTCTCTCTTAAAACACCAAGCGAATACAATTTTGTCACTACTGGTCTTAAATGTATTGTGTGGGCCATCTTTAAGTTTTTGCTCCGTTATTAAGATATTAGGGCAAAGACTGGGGCCAGTGTCTGCTTTGATTGACAGGTCTGTATGACGGCTCCACTTGCCTACATAGTCAGACCGAGTTGGACTTCCATGACATACAGTATATTTCTTTGACAGATGCTTGACTGTGGTTGTGGTTCAGTTCTTACTCTTCCTCCCGTTAGTCTCTATCAGGAATGCCACCGCACCTCAATAACTATCATCATGACCCGGGTCTACATTATCTGACACAGTCTGAAAGATTTTAGTGGATCTTGTTGGTCACGATAATCTTGCCCCCAAAGTAGTTCTTGGCTTTCAACCAGTAAAGTGTTTGTAGCCACGTGAGAACTCTTTTTTTCTCCTGAGACCTTGTTCTCTGGTCATTGAAACATGAAGAACTGGTTTCAGGTTACACACTGATTCCAAACAGGCCCTTGAACTCATTCAGTATTTTTCCTCATTATGAGATTTGGCCATCAGCTTCACTTGTACTGAAAAAAATCCATTGGTTTCATGTACCAGTTCTCATTGTTCTTCCTCAGTAATGATCAGTGTCGGAATAAAACATATCAGCTGATCCCCAGTGTCTTCATCACTAAAACTCTGCCTCATTGTTTTATGTTTCTGGTTTTAAAATAGACGAATGAAAAATCTCGACACACATCCTGTGGGGCTGAGGACCTCAGAAACATGCTGGAGAGGAGCACTAACGGTGCCAAAGTCCACCGGACTCTGAGCTACATAGGGGGCAACAACAACCACATCGCACACAGGTCAGAGACTGACACAGGACAGACCATGTTCTTGTTCTTGTTCAGACCTGGACTGAATGTACTGTAGTTAACTTTCTGTGTATGGTTCAGGAGTCCGGATCCTGATCCTAATTCAGCCCTGCAGAGGAGTCGCAGCAGCTTCCAGCTGGACACACCCCAAGAGGAGGATGCCAACAAGGCCTTGCCATGGAGACAGGAGATCCAGGAGTTGATGAGCTCCATGCAAGACACGTCCTCCAACAGGTCAGTTGACCAATGAGTGGTCCAATAAAAGATCAGTCTGCAAAGAGATCAGTCCATCAGATCGATTAGTCCACAACAACATAGATACATCCTCAGGTCAGTCCACAAATATATTTTTCTACCAACAAATGCTCAATAATTGTCCCTTTTCCTGCTGGTAATGGCTCAGCATGGTTCACCTTCTTTTGTGTTTCCATTGCAGGAGACACGGTACTGACCAAGACTATGGGAGACTGTTTTTGGTCCCTGATTTGCAAGACCATAAACATAAATTAAAATTATGCAGATCTCTTATTGGTCCATCCAGAAAATGTGTTGTATGTGTGTTATTACATCAAGGCAGTAGACACGCTGCCAAGGCAGTGGGAAGTTGCTGAAACACCATTAGCAACCTTTTTAAGTAGAATTTACAGTATCTGGCTAAATCCACTACACTACACAACTATTGTTGCCTGAAAAAGTGTTAAAACTGTTATAATTTGAATGACCTAGTTTTAGATTTCATCCACTGCTTTTGATGCCTTGTTTGCAGCTGCAGTCACACTGACATAACGTGACTTTACCTTTTACACTGTGTCACTGTGATGAGATGCAACATGCTGCTCCCTAAAGCAAGCCAGTCCGTGTTGAACCAGATTTGAACGGGTACTGGGTGAAAATGGGCAAAACCAGTCAGAGCCCTTTAACAGGTTCTATAATCTGAAAGTCAGTGATTTAGTGAAGGGAGGCTAAAGTCATCCATGTGACTGTCTATTCAGATCTTACAGGGACTCTCTGAAAGATGCTCAATCTAAAGTCCTGCAGTCCACCTCCCTCAGACAGCAAGACCTGGGCTCCTCCTCCTGTCCTCCGCCTCCTGCCCCCTCCTCCAACATCCATCAGCCCCCTCCTGTCCCTGCCAAATACCACTCATTGGAGAAGAAAGGCCCAAAAACGCTGCCCAAACCTCAGGGCGTCATAGTCGCGCCGATGTCTCCACCTCCGGTCATGTCTCCTCACACCCCGAAGGAGCGTCACCTGGTCAGTCCAGAGGTCCGTGGTCCCAGCCCCCCAGCTCTGCCCAGCGTCCCCCCTGTCGGACCCCCTCCTCCTCTGAGGATCTGCGGTCGAATGCGACTGACGGCTGAGCAGAAGAAACGCTCGTACTCTGAGCCGGAGAACTTGAATGAGGTCGGGGTGTCAGACGTTGAGACCGCTGCCCTCTTCAGGCGAGGAGGAGGTAAACACCACAAACACAATCAGCAGTTTACACAAAGCCTGACCTGAGTGACCTGGAACCAAGAGGTGTTTAGCTTGAATGCATTATGAAAACAGACTAAAATGCTTTTCTGCTACCAACTGTCGAAAAAGCAAAACATCATATCTGGTCATAAATATTAGGTTGTATAGTTCAATCCGATATTTCTGATTCTAGGCTTTGGTACCAAACCAGAAACAAAGTTATGACGATGTTTGTGTCTTTTCAACATTCACCAGTAGTGATGAAGGTCAAGAACACCGAAATGTCATCATCATAAAGAACAAAGAAGCTTGAGTGTTTCTTCTTTGATTCTGGATTTGATCTTATCGAGCATGTTTCTCACCTGTGGGAAAAAATTGAATTATAAAATGAAAATCTGACATTTAAAACAAGACGCCACATTACCACTGCACATCAAATTCAAATTTTAAAACATAAAAGGTGCACGTGGGAAATTGAACCTGAAGCGCAACCCCACTTCCAGTAAAGTTGGGGAATTAGGTAAAACATAAATTAAAACCAAACAAAGTGATTTTCAAATCTCATAAACTCATATTTTATTCCCTGTAAAACACAAACAACATATCAAATGTTGAAGCTGAGACATTTTACCATTTCAAGGAAACATGAGCTCATTTAGAATTTGATGCCAGCAACACATCTCAAAAAAGTTGGAACAGGGGGCAACAAAAAGCTAGTAATGGGTCAGTAAAATGACTGGGGATAAAACGAAAAAGCTCATTTTTTCCATATTCATGGGTTCAGTGTTGTTTTCCAACCTCTGCTTCATCCTGCGATCGCCCTCTATGTCAGATACCAGCGTGGCGGACCGGAGGAAAATGTTTGAATTGGCGGCGAGCGGCGCTGGGGGCGGAGCCTCGCACAGCGTCTCGGCCAGGCCCGAACTGCGGCAGCTTCAGCAGGACGCCCTGTTCGAGTACATGGAGCGAAAACGGGGAGCAAAGAGAGATGAGGCCATGCCGAGGGGTGGGCCAAGGCCTCGCAGCGCCTACGTCGCAGCGGAGCACACCTGCCAGTCAGGTCAGTCAGATGCATCATGGGAAACAAGCCAGTAGATCCATCGTTATCCTCATTCTGATTCATGCTTTTATATTTGCTGATGATTTATCATTATCGTCTTTGCTCTGTAGTGTTAAAGATGTTGTTTGTCTTTTTGGGTCTTTTATGTCATTTTACCGTATTTTCCGGATTACAAGTTGAAGTTTTTTGCATAGGGGAGCAACAAATACATCAGAGCGACTTGTATATTAAAGAATTTCGAGTATAGAGTGTTTGTCACACAGCACCTAGATGTCGCTCTAGGCTTGTGTACCTTCATCTGCCGCATCTGTATTACTGACAATTTAAAATGTAGACATTACCGGTAACAACCGTACCTGCCATCAGCTTAACACCGGACGTGTTGGTGCCCTCACTTGCCCGGGGAGGCGAGCCGCGAGCTCTCGCGTTCCCCGAACAAATGCAACCTGTTCTGCAGAAAGACTTATACACGTTTTTTTTCTTCTTCGTTATGCATTTTTTGGCTTGTGCAACTAACATTCCGGAGCAACATATCACCCGGAAAATACGGAAATTTTTTTTGTAGCTTTTACATGATTTTCATATTGTTGTAGTATTAGGCTTTTTGTATGTTTATATCATCTTTTTGTCTTTATAAGTCATTTTCATAGTTTTATTCTTTTATATTATTTTCTTGTTTCTGTTTTTTCCGTCCTTTACCTAATTTCCCTATTTTTTATCATCATTTTAATCTTTTATGTCCTTTTCATACATTTTTGTGTCTTTTACATCATTTCTGTGTTTTGGTGTCCCACATTATTTTCATCTTTTTGTGTTTTTTTGTGTTGGTTTTTTATCTTTTTGCAGCTTTTATTAGGTATTTTTCATCCATTTTTTTCTCTGTACATTGTTCATCTGTTATGTTGTTTTGTATTTTCTTTTATTTTTGCATTATTTTCATCTTCTCGTATCTATTTCTCTTTTGTCGTCCTGTGCATTTTTATCCCCCGTCCGAAGGAATCTGTCCGAATGTCGACTCTGTCTCCAACGGCCCTGGACTCAAACTAATGAAACTTGTCACATGGGTAGTCAGGGAAGGGGGAGGGGTTACTATGGCAACTACACCTAATTTACATATCAATCACAGCATTAATTAATAATAAAACCCTAGTGGCATATAGTACCAAACATAGTGTTGCTAGAGGCACTAAATGTTAACGTGATTGATTAGAACTTTGACCTCCATACATTTTTGTCAGCATAGTCAGGTTGTAAATGGCTATTGACTTTGACTCCGAATATGCTGTGACCTTGAAGGAAAAAGGTCAAGGTCACTGTAAATTTCAAGGTCATACATCCAGCTGAATATTTAGGTCTGTAGCGCCGTAGTCCCTGGACCCCGACTCACCCAACTTGGCTTCTTGGTGCATCATTTTTGTGTTGCATCTTATACCAGTAAATTAAAACCAAACAAACAAATAATCATTTGGTTTCTTCAACTTCCAAAGTCACCCTTTAATCTCAGATAAAACCAACAGTTATTGTGATGATTGTCGCTATCTATTTTATCCCGAGCACATTTGGACCAGTAACGGTTTGGTTCCGTTCTTCCCAGACTCCGTGAGCGTATTGTCCAGCTCCAGCCGGCTCTCGCTGCAGGACTCCAGCCCGGATCAGGGACTCTCCTCCGGGGAGCAGTGGCTCTGCTCCACGCCGCCCCCTGGAGGCGACCCACGCAGCTTCCAGTCCAACCTCTTCTACCCTGGCACGGTGACCACGCCGAGACCACCGGCCCAGCCGCTGCCAAGGTAAACACCACGACTGAAACCACAAACAAATGTCAGGACCACAACCTTAACCAGGGCCACATGTGACGCTTTAGCCCCGCCCCGCTGGCTCCTGGGGCTTACAAGTAACATATAATAATTAATCAAAATAAGCATTAAATCAACAAAAGAAGAAAACGTCAACTAAGTAATGCACGAAAATGAAGAAAAAACAGATGCAAATTATCTCCAAAGTGAACAAATTGAACAAAATAATCAAGAAAATGAACGAGATTAAACATATAATATATAAAGCGATCTTCTCTCAGCTCTTCTCAAACCTGTCCCAAGTCAAATAAGCAGTATCAGCTCATGGATATTTCACTTTGTAGAGGCGTTGTGCACTAATACACCCTGAGATGCTGGAGTTTGACCCAACTTTTTTGAAATGTATTATCAGCAAAAACCTGTAAACCCCGCCCCATTCTCATGATCCGACACAGTGAAATGCGCGGCTGCACATCGTTCATATCCTGGTAACGGTGAAACATGTTGCTGCATCAAATTCAACTGGATCATCTGACACGATGGAACACAAATCCTGTTCCTGCATAAGAAGGTTTATTTCCTGATTGCTGACATTGTAAAAGTACAGAAAATGTCCATCACGTATAAATGTACATATTTACTCTGTAAAAATAGTTGAATCTGCACCGAGTCGTGTACATAACGTCTGAATAAAACTAGATTATGAATCAAAATGTTTAGAAGGAAGAGTTTTTTCAAGATTTACAACTGCAATAATGATCTTTTTCACATATCAGCTCCAAATCTGGATTTGTGACCGTGATGTAAATGACTTTCACCAAATATAGCCCCCCCGGTCATCTGCGTTGGTAGCGGTGGCGTTCAAAGTCCAGTATGTCTTGGTAGAAGCGTTGCCTTGCTCCTCTGACTGAGCCCCCATAGTTTCCTTGAATTTATCAAGATGAGCATCAAGGACGTGGACTTTGAAGGAGACTCTGCATTTGACCAGAGATTTTCACCAGATCCTCAGCCAGTTCCACGTCATTCTCAGCCTTGTGATTGGACCAGAAGCTCCTAACCACTGCTACAAAGCTGACCCAAGCGTTTTCCTCCTTCCTGTTGGGTTTTCTTGGGAAGTCTCTGCACTCCGGGATCTTCTCTATGAGCTGCCCACCATCACATCTACAGGGAATGTTTGAGAAAATGTATACGTTTGAAAATTTCATCATGTCCCAGGTTATGAAAACAATGTTTTCAAGAGTAAAATCAGTCTCTCATATTCTTTAGGTGGAAGAAACTGGGAAATAACACTTCCTGCCCAGGAACAAGAGGAAGTTGTGTAATTTTAAAAGTACTGACATTTCTCGCAGCTCTTCTCAAACCTGTTCCATTTCAATGATCTGACAAAGTGAAATATGCAGCTTCAGCTCATATTCAGATTTCCAGAATGCACTGTGGATGCATCAGAATGTTTACTTCATGTCCTGGTAACAATGTCATAAAACATGCTGCTGCATCACATCCAGTGTCTTTGTGCTGGTTCTGTTTCCTGTCTTCATCCAGGTCTGCTACTGAGCCCCAGGTCCAGGCCTCCAGCTCCCAGTGCCTCCTGGTCTTGAGTCCAGAACCTGTTCTCGGGGGTCCCAGACTGTCCCGGCAGCTGGACGGGGCTCTGCAAAGGGCCGGGTCGGGAGCTCGGGCGCCTGGGAAGTCGGCGTCCGCTGAGGATCTGCTAGAGCTATCGGACGAGACGCACATCAGTCGTCAGCACTGCCGATCCCGGTCCTCCCCCACCATGGACCCCCTCCCCCAGGTCAGACTGTCATTTCTCCATTTTTTTTCCATTTTGTACTTTAGTTTTGTTCACATTGCCGATTATTCTCCTCATTTTAGATTCACTTTTGCTCATCTTATTGACAAGTGCCTTGGTTCTTTTAGGCTCTTTTGTTAATTTTGCTGTTATTTTGTACAATTTTATTTATTTTCTTGAATATTTTACATTTTTTTATTCATTTTAGGGAGTCTTTAGTTAATTTTATGTTCATTTTTATAATCTTTAAAAATTTCATTCATGTTTTCTTAATCATTTCCCTCTTTTTTGCCAATTTTATTTTCTTCATTTTTCTTCAGTTAATATTCAGTCTTACACGTCAGATCTTTTATGTTTAGAGACATAAAAATTAGATGGAAACGGGTTCATTTTAAATAGTTTGGAAACAAAATATAATTTCATCCATGAACGAAGATGAAAAAAAAGACGACAGCAAAATAAGAGCAAAGACGACGTGTCTCAGTGAAGCATGATGTAAAGTAATTTAATCAAAAACAATAATTAAATCCTGTCTTTGAAAAAAGCCTCTTACTTAAATCCTGAAAAAGTCGCTCGTTAAGGGACATGAGTCGCACAGGAAATACCCAGAATCCTCAGCGTTTCCTGTGAGGTGCCAGAGAGACGGCGACGTCTCTGGGCGCTGTCCGATGTGGATGATGGCAAAGATAACACGCACACACACGAGGGCGTGGGTTGCATTTACACGTGGGGAGGGTGGGGGCATCACTGGATCATACTAGGTCAGACGTCAAACCTTCAAAATGGGCCAAAAATCACCAAAATGAACCAGAAAATGACCAAAAGTGAAAAAAAACATATGCAAAATTACCAAAAGTGGACGAACTACTCCAGAAAAATCTACAAAATGCACAAATGTCTATGCAGGATGGGGAGCAAATGGACAAATGAATCTGCAAAATGAGCCAATGAGAATGAAAATAATCCGGAAAGTGATGAGAAATAGGCAAAATATCCTGGAAGGAGAACCAAAATATAGAACAGCAGACGGAATAATCTGCAAAACGAACAAATGATGTGTGGAATTAGCAAAAAGCATAAGTATAATCTGCTAAAAGAAGAAAAATGGGCAGCAAATTGACAGAATAATCTGCAAAATCAACAAATGAAAACAAAATAATCCAGAAAGTGATGAGAAATGGGCAAATATCCTGGATGAAGAACCAAAGTTCAGACCAGTGGATGGAATAATCTGCAAAATGAACAAATATGACCAAAATAATCTGTAAAATTAGATAAATGTATAAGTATAATCTGCTTAATGAACAAAAATGGGCAACAACCTACTGTTCAGTATGTCAGACGTCGAACCTGGCGAATCGTTCCTGCAACAGTTTGTGTCTTTTCTGCATCGGTTTATGAAACGAACAAAAAAAAAAATGGACCAATGAAGGAGAAAAACAGGCAACAAACTGAGACAAAAAACATAAGAATCTGTCACATTATCTACATTGTTTACAGTGTGGACCTTATTTGATCTTATTTTGTCTACATCGATGTGCAGAATAC
>JAQQAE010016393.1:0-11775 GCA_029823295.1 Pseudamia nigra
CAAACTCCCATATAAAGTATGTATTACACACCCGTACGTGCACATTTATTCATTATTATTATTTGAAAAGGAAGTTAAATTAAATATCTGAAACGGAATGCATGAAATTAGTTCTAAAAATGATTTTGAATGTATTCTTACGAGGATTAAGGGGTAGAAAATGGATGGATGTATTCTTACCTTGGCTTATGGCTTGATAGTCTGTCCATAACTGTAAACACAGCTCCAGAAACCAGAGCTGCCGGCTCTAAGCACAGCTCCAGCGTGTTTACGGCTACTTTTGTTAGCTATGGCTAACAACATAGCTCCGGCTATTTTGTTAGCTATGGCTAACAACATAGCCAGCTCCGGAGTGGAGTTGTTCTGCATTGAGGAGTTGAGCTGATTCGTAGATGCAGATGGTAAGGCAGTCTTGTTTCTGAGTTGTGTCGTTTCACAGCCGGCTAGTGCGGCTCCCTCCGGCCACCGGCTAGTGGCTAGTGCCGGCTAGCAGCTCCCTTTGGCCGCTGGCTAGCGGCTCCCTCCAGCTGTGAAACAAGACACAACTCAGAAACAAGACTGCCTCATGATCTGCATCTATGAATCAGCTCAACTCCTCAATGCAGAATCCGACAGCGTGGTCCTGTGTGTCCAAGCCTCTGCCATCGTAAGCTAATCAGGCAATCAGGACGCAGAACACAATGCGCGGGTTCTCCTTTAGCCAATCAGGACACAGAACACAATGCGTGTTCATACGCTGTAAAAAAAACACAAAAATTGCACTAAAAAAATCCGCGAAACAGCAAGGCCGCAAAAGGTGAACCGCGTTATAGTGAGGGACTGATGTATTCAACATTTTTACGCCAATTTTTACACTTTTACTGCAAACGAATATTGGCTCCAGATATCGGTTATCAGCCTCCTTAGTTACTAATAATCAGTATCGGTCCTGAAAAACCCATATTGTTCGATCACTAGTATCAGCTGTTCAGACACAAACACCATTTTAAAAGGATAAAAACTCATGACATGCAACTCCTTCAATTCACAAATGAAGCCATAACAAGTTTGGGTACTTCTGCAACACAAATGCAACACTGTAATCGGCCATTTTTGGTGTTGTCGGCAGGATTAGCGCATGCCGGTTAAGGGAGAGGGGCTATCGTGTCGTTTTTTCAGAAAAGCTGCCTATGGGTTGTAAACACACTTTCGGAGAATTTTCACATGGGACCTGGTTTAAAAAATAGCTCGCAAAACACTGTGTGGATGAAACGCCCACACACCAAAAAACATCTACAGATACTTACTCATCTCCGTGTGGATGGCCTCTCAGTCTTGATTTCTGCTGCTGCACTTGGAGGACAAGGTCATAATTTGGTGTAAACAGCATCAACGCATGGATCCATTTGTCTTATATCAGCATTTCAAGAAGGTAGTGACACATTTTGGTCCCCTTAGCACCAAAATGAGCATCGTTTACAAACCACAGCCTACCTGAGGCTTGTCATGTCCATTCTTTTATGACCACAGTGTACCATCTACTGATTAACATGAAATCCAACCTGGTACCAGCAGTGTAGACCTAATGAAGTGGCCAGTCGGTGTATGAATGTGTTTTGTGTGTTGTGTGAAAGAGAAAGCGAGGCGTCTGTTGTGTGGTTTCTGAAGCGCCGGCTGTGGTGACTCATAGGAGAGGAGAGTGCAGCGAGTGGAAGGTAAAACGCTGAGTGATGCTTCTCACTGCAGGCTGATGAGCGAGCAGCTCCACGTGAACGGTGACACCACAGCTCCAGTAGATTGACATAATTTATTGGCTCGGCCTTGGATTTCAGGAGGAGCGGTAAGAGGATGAGAACAGACCCTGCATCTCGATAACAGAGCAGACAGTGAAATCTCACCACAGATTCAGAAAATATGTCTGGTCGTACAGTACTGCTGTTGATTTCATGTAAATTAAAGGACTGGCTGCTCTGAAACAATTTTGTTCACTTTATTGATCATTTTGTTTATTCTGTTCCTTTTTCTTCATTATTTTGTTCATTTATTTACTTATTTTTGACATTTATTTTCAATATCATCATTATTTTATTCATTCAGGTGCTAATGTTGTTCATTTAATTAATTTTGTTCATTTTATTTACTTTGATCATTATTTTGTTCATTTAAGTTGCTCATTTTAGTCATTTTATTAATTGTGTCAATTGTTTTGCCCATTTAATTGCTTATTTTGTTCTTATTTTGTTAGGTTGCTTTGTTTAATTGTACACCATGTGTTTTTGGTCCTTTTATGTTTTTGTGTTCATTTTTTAGAGGATATTGTTAATTAATTTTCTTTATTATTTTGTCATATGTATTTATTTTGGGTCGACTTTGTGGATTATTTTGTTCACTTTGCCTCTACCATTTCATTACAGTGTTCATTTCCTTTACTGGTTCATGTTTGCTAATTTTGCCAGTTATTTTTTTTTTAATCAGTTATGCTGATTACACGTGTATTTTGTTCTTTTGCGATTTGTAGGTAAGAGCAGCACAGATAAACACGTAAAATGAACTAAAACACACCAACTTAACATGTGGATTCATTTACAGTAAAAATGCACATATTATGTCAGTTTCTTTACACATTTGGGTCTGTCTGAAGTGTCAGATACAGACCCATGTGACTCCTACTCTTACTATATCCCCGCATTTTATATAAACATGCTTTTCACCATAATCTGGTCATTCTCTGGTATAATCCATACATCATATTCAAGCTTTTTGCTTGCATTCTATGTCCTTATGTAGATGGAGGTCAAATAGGCCTCATCACATGACCCCAGCATATTCACCCAAGACATTCATCCAGCTCATACTGTATTTGACCTTACATGTTTTTGAACGCAGCATCCTGTTCTGTAAAGTAAGTTATGAAAGCTGTAGTTCATACATGACCATGTAAAAAGGCATTTAGATGTTCTTGGCGAATGAAATGTGCTTTCTCATGATTACTTTTCTCATTTTATTTAGGACTGTTGTGTGTCTTTGCTTTAAATAATTCAACATTCAATGAGACAAAAATGAAGTAAAAGACACAAAAGATAAAGAATAATGCGTAAAAATATGAAAATCATGTATAAGATGCAAGAAGATGAATATAACAGAGGCAAAAAGACAAAATTGGCATTGAAGACACAAAAAGGCAAAAAAAAAAAATCTCACTCATTTTGTGATTTAAAAGAAATGTTAATTTGCCAAAGATTATGTATGGAACAAAATAAGACCGACATGAAAAATTTACTGTAATATAACAAAAAACGGCGTAAACGATGCGTAAAGATGAAAGTGACGGAATAAGTGGCACTAAATGAAAAAAGAACATACGCACAAGGCAAAAGATGAAAACAACATTAATGATGCAATAAAGTGAAAATGTGACAGTATAATAGTGACAGCCACTGATCCACAATGGAAATGATCAAGAGGCAATAGAAGGGTTACACTCACTGGCCACTTTAATAGGTACGCTATGCTAGTACAGGGGTACACCTCCTAGCTAGCATAATATGGTACACTGTGGTCAAAAACAGATGAACATGGCCAGCAGCATTACTCATGTAGGCTGTGGTGTTTCAACTATGCACAGGGGTTCTGAGTTTGATACCCCTGGTTAACATTTCTGTGTAGATTTGGCATGTTCTCCCCGTGTCCATGTGGGTTTCCTCCGGGCACTCCAGTTTCCCCTGCCATTGAAAACGTGTAAGGATGATTGTGAATGTGTGGATGCTGTTACTGTGGAACCGTATGGAATTTTTCCATGAGCTATAAATACAGTTCTATAAAAAAGTGCCACCACTGGCAGCCTGAAGGATGGATCCATGCTTCATGTTGTGTATGGCAATCATTACAATAGGGCCGCATCAAGGAGGTAACCTGGATGGAGATGTACAGTGTGTCTCCAGAACTAACTCTATATATACATGTATATTACATATTTGTGTAGGTACTAGTACCGTAGGTACTTTAATATGTCATAAGCGAAATTTCCTGAAAAAATTTTTTTAATGGAAACTTGGTACAAAAAGTGTCTGTTAACCCGGATACTAAAAAGTGACATAATTTTTCATATCATATGCAAAGTTGCATAACATGCATTTCCTGGATAAATATGTTTAATGTGTCATTAAAATAGGCATTATATGATTAATAACATATCAAACTATAGTGACAATTGATTTTGAGGCAAAACGTTCTAAATCAATTCCAGGAACAAGGACACTGACTTGTGTATAACCCAGAGACAATTTCACTGAAAAAGTGTTTATCTAAGGTTTATTATCTAATTTTACTGCATAATATAAGTAAGCTACTCACTTTAAAGTTATATTTGACTTTATGAACAATTGGCATCTTTGATTTTTGAGTTAGATGTTTACCTTTTCTTGATTCGGCCCCATAACATCCAAATGTCATAGGGGAAATCGAGACTCACTAGACAAACCAATATTACAGCTTCTTCTTTGTGTCCATCACCTAACAAAAATGTTTTTATCAATATAAAGAAAAAAGACAAATGTTTATCTTCATACATCACCTTAATTAGACATCACATTATAAAAGACATAAATAAAGCTTTAAACAGATGTTACAGTTGCTTGATTTTATGGTGAAAATGACCATTAATCACCCTTGACCTCCCAAGTAGGAAATAACAGCGACACACTTACTTATTCATCTCAGCTTGAATTAAACACACAACATTCCAAGTTAAACCCAGACGCTGCGTGAACACATGTAATGATATGTTTCATGTTCCAACAACAGAGATCTCATTCATCTCCTGTTCTGTTTGTGGCTTGCGTGTGGCTTTATTAGAGTTCATCCTCATCGGTGGTCCATCTGGCTGAAGCTAATTTAGATGATTAAGCCTCTTTGCCCCGGCGAGCTGAGGTGGTAGAAACAAACAAAGAGCAATCGACTGGTGCACTAAAGATTCGGAGGCTTTGGGGTCTTACCAAATATTAACACACAGGGAAAAGACACGGGGTCTACAAAAAAGCCTCCACGATGTGTCGGGTGTGTCTTATTTCACTAACGGGGTTGTTTAGGCGAAACTACAGGGTCAATATTATTAACCCCCAGAACTGACCTTTTTATTCAGGAATAGAACATAATCAACAACATAAACAAAAATCAATTGTTTGGTTTTGTCCATTGCCTTGATTATTTAGTTCATTTTTGATAATTTTAAAAAAATCTTTGTATTTCATTAATGTGTCCATTTATTCATTTTACATGGTTCATTTTTTTCATATTGTTAATTTCTTTGTGCATATTTGTCCACTTTGTGCTGTCAAAATTATTAGACCACCTTTGAAAATTTTGGGTTTATTTCAGTTTTTTCTCAATTGCTGTTTAAAAGAGTCTATAGTAATGTAGCATGCTACATTACTATAGAAACAGGAATCAAAACAGAATGATTTTAGGAAAACGATAGAATCTCTCTGTTCTACCTTTGGGATACGTGGCACCACTGCTTATAACGAGAAAAGACTTTTTTAACCATATTATAGTAATTAGCTGTATTTTTTTGTTATTTTGCTCATACATTCAACTAAAAATTAGGTTTTTTGTTTTACCTCCATCAAGGAGGTTACGTTTTTGTTACAGTTATTTCAATTCAATTCAATTTTTATTTGTATAGCAAAATTCAACAGTTGTCCTTGTTTCCCCACAACACCCAGAAAATTTCGCCAAAAAACATAGATACATTCTATTAAACAACAAAATTTGATCTGGATATGGGCAATATCCGCATATAGTGATCGAGAATGCTTATACTTACAGGGGTTGAGGAAAAATAGTTACTGGAAGGTATATGTCTATAGTTTTAGTCACTAACTGACACCAAATTGTAGTGGAAAGCCTGCTGATTCAGTAATGTGCCCACGGATTTGACGTACATGTATCTTCAACATGCTTGGAGCTAGTTCCAGAAGAAAACCACCATTATGGAAGGATTATTTTTTTTGTGAATAACTATTGAACCAATAATGATACATATGTGATTCCAAAAGATAATCATAGGTTTTCATGCTCAAAGAATCCAATAATGAGGCTCAAATAAATTTAAGAGTACTGTATTACTTTTGGAGCAATAACATTATGGGGTGAATGAGTAGGTAATGGTAGGTTTTCACTATGAAGACAAACTGAGCTGCCTTAGCAGAGGTCTGGGCTCTCAGAGTACTTGATCATTTGTGAAATAATATGACACACCTGACAGCTCTTGGAAGCTTTATTGTAAACTGCACGTCCCTTGCTGGTGTCTTAATATTTTCTAAATCCCCGAAGCCTCCTAATCCTAAATACAGTTCTTTTTGTGGATTTCAAATTATTGATATAAACCGACATGAAACTTTTTATCATGAGAACAGTCACGGCTCTTACTGTGGCCTCGTTTTTTCCTGCTCCGTGTCTATGATCCACCACATAAAGCCGGGTGTAGCAGCATTCTTGTTTCCTATATGAGCCACCATGTAATTTCCATCCAGTGGAAACGATTCCTTGGAGGTTGAAAGACAGCTCTCTGATCCTTTGAGCACAGAGACTGCTGATTGGCCTGCTCTAGCCACATGATCCCACCTCTCTCGCTCTCTCTAGCTCCTCTCTCTCTCTCTCTTGCATTCCCTGACTCTGTTGCAACACTCCTCATCTCGCTCTCACTCCTTCCCTCCTACTCTTCCTCCTGTGTCGTCTCCGTCCTCTGTCTGCCGTGTTGGCGTTGTGGGTTTTGTCGAGGATGTGAGGAGGGGGAACGGTTTGGGGGGGGGATTTCGTCGGACAGCATGTCTAGCCCTCTCTGCTGTCAGCCTTCTTCTTTCTCTCCTCCATAATCCTTGTCTTATACCTGTGTTCATCCCGTTGCTTGTGAAGTCGTCTGCAACATGTACTCCCTGGACGATTTCGGGTAAGGCAACACAACATGACTCCTCATCCTCCTCCTCTGTCATCGTCATCTTGTTCTGGAGTGAAAATGGAGTGTGTGGGAATGATGCTGTGTCGTTGTCAGGCTTTACAGGCTGTTCAATAATGCAGCTCAGAGAGGGAAATCACCGACTTTCTGCGTTCCCAGCTCTGTCTGTGTTTTTTCTGGAGCCAGCTGTTAGCAGAGAAGCCTGATTGGTCCACATTGGTTGACTTTTTTCCCTGGGAAGTAGGTTTTTTTCTTTGCGTCTGTCAGTGTGTTCACTCAGCTGCTCAGGGTCGTCCACAGGAATGATTCCATCTGACTCGAATCCAGGCAAAGTGGGGGGATTTGCCCCCCCTTACTTTCAGTAAAATGTCCCAAAGTTAAACTGTTTAAAGTCGTGGTTGTCTGAAGATCGTGATGCAAATGTGACTTTTAGGTTTTAATAGAATGCTGGTTTACGTTTCTGTTGGATCCATTTTATGGGTTTTATCTGTTTATGTTGATGATTTTGGTGATTATTGTCCATTTTTATTCATTTTCTCGATTGTTTAACTCATTTTCTTGGCAGTTTTTTCCATTGTGTGGGTTTATGTGTTTTTATTGATCATTTTGTTAATTTAAGTTTATTTCCTTAATCATTTCATTCATTTTGGTGCTTTTTTCTTCATTTTCTTGAAAATGTTGTGTTGTTTATTCTGGTGTTTGTTTGTTTTTTATCTCTTTATTTTTTGTTTATTTTTGTCCATTTTCTTTCATGGATTGTTAATTTTTTGATTACTTTGTTAAATTTTGTTCATTTTGTTGCTTAATTTGTCCATTCTCTTGATAATTTTGTTCATTTTCTTGATTATTTTGTTCATTTTATTGCGCAATAATTTTGGTGCTTTTGTTCATTTTGTTGCTCATTTTCTTTATTCTTATTCATTTTTGTCCACTTTTTTGTTCATTTTCTGTTATTATTTATTTTACTTATTTTTTGTATTTTTTTTGTTGCTTCGTATTAGTAGTTAAAGAGGCTGATAACCGATATTTGGAACCGATATTCATTTGCCATAAAAGTGTAAAAATTGGCATAAAAATGCTGAATAATACAAACACTTAACTTTGTTTAAATGCCTGAAGCATGTTTATTTAACCAAACAAATGGAAAACAAATATGTCCAGAAGTGCATGGATCCTAGACTCACAAGTTACTGTAGTAGTCGTGAGCTGTAGAGTTTGTCATGTGACTTTCACACAAACACACACTATTCTCCACATTACATACATTCAACCTATTGATAATACATAGTCTGCTGAGTGTTTACATCCGGACCAGACAACTAATGTTATGGTAAAAACGAATCAGGCTCCACTTTAATGTGTTTCCCTACAATAAAACAAGTGAATTGAATTTTTTACGTGCTCTCTCTCAATCACACACACATGTTTTTACTATGACAGACTGTTGGACTGTCGATATTATCAGCACCTTCTTTCAAGTAATTCACAGACATATCGGGAGATACTGTACGGGAGGTACGTTAGCGGCAGCTAATGTTTACTACCCTCTATTCTGCTGCACACTGTAACATTAGTGGTAATTGTAAGACATGAGCACTGGGATGTTTATTACATTTTCGGGAGAGTTTTCTGCATTTACCTTCAACACATATGCTTGCTCTCCGGAGCTTAAAACCTGATAACACCGAACGTGTCGGCGCCGACACATTTGCCCATCACTCACCCGGTGAGGTGGGGAGGCGAGCCCCAAGCCGGCTCTCGCTTCTGGCGTCAAGCGCCCGGCCGCCAGCGACCCGCTCCGGGGACAGCGGCAGGTGTGGACTTTGACTGGGGCGGGACACATGTCATATGGTAACGCAGGTGTCCTAAGGCGAGCTCAGGGAGGACAGAAACCTCCCGCGGAGGCGCCGCTGTGTTGGTCTGTATTCATACTGAAAATCTAGATCAAGCGAGCTTTTGCCCTTCTGCTCTGTGGTTTGTTTAACCAATCAGATGGCTCCGTGGGCGGTACAATGCTGGAGACAGAAGCGGCAGGAGAGAGAGAGAGGGGCGAAATAACCCAGTATTTAATTGATTTCTTGATATCAGCCTGTCGGATTTTTAAAAACCGATACGATAGATGTCAAAATTCCAATTATCAGCGCCGATAATCAGCCCAGCCAATAATCAGCCCAGCCAATAATCGGTCGACCTCTAAAAAGGATGACCGGGTGTTACCTAGAGGATAAGTAATACCAGCATCAGAAGCCACCAATCACAGCACTTCAGACAGTGTTCAAAGTTCTCCAGAGTTTTCGAATTGACTGAGGTTCATCAAGTAGTGATGCACTGTCTTTTCGAGTGTTTCTTGCCATAAAATAGATTTGTATAGTAGTTGTAGTAAGTAGCACTAATACAGTTACTTACGGTACTCTGTATCCACTCTTCCCCTGCACAAGTTCACCAATCTTCTAAAGTGCATTTAGAAGGAAATAAATGGCTTAAATTAACTCATCTGTGATGTGAAAGCTGTTCCAGGTGACTTGCATCATGAATCTGATGAGAGAATGCAAAGCTGTCATCAAAGCTAAACGTGTCTACTCGACATCCAAAATATAAATGTGTTCCGGGTTGTTAAACACTTTTTTGTTTACTATACAAGTCCGTACGTGTATTTTCTGGATGTCTTCAGTATTAATGTATAATGTTGAAAAAGATAAAGAGAAAAAACACTTGTGTAAATGACTCATTGTATTTGTATCTCTATAATAAGGCAGGTAAATAACATCCATCCATCCATTTTCTACCCCTTAAGCCTCACGAGGGTCGGGGGGCAGGTAAATAATATAAAATAATAAAATAAAGTCATCTAGAACTTCATCAATCCCTTTCAGTAAATTCAAAATAATATGATAATTGATTTATTTTCATTTAACCTAATGACGTAACATTAAATCAAAATAAGTCAAATGGGCAAAATTTTTAAATGTCATGAAACTGGAAAAATATGTCTCATCCTTTTCTGTGTTTAGAAATATTGTCTCTTTGGGCTTTTACATCTACGTACATGCCTCTTTTATATTGTTTTGGTCTCTCTGGATCTTTTCTGTGTTTAAAACTCTTTTTTTTAATTTTGTTGTGTCTTAGTAATAAATTAAAAAAACATAGTTAATCACCTTCTTTCCTCTTACCTCCAAAAATCAGGTTTTAAACTGAAACAAAATAATAGACATTTATCGTAATAATTATCATTATGAACTAATGTGAACATTTTTACAGGGAGAACACCTGACTTAAACACAGTTCTGTCTGAATATTTTTACAAAGCTACAATAAGACATTAAAAGTATGTGATATATTTTACATCACAGAGTGAAAAACGTACATATATTACAATAAATATAATTGTGATATTATGATTTTTTTTTTGGTCATAAGGTTGTTTTTTTTTTTTAAATATATTTTCAGCTGAACCACTTTTGTTTTGTTTCGTTACCTACTTAATTTACTCTCCTGTACAGATATTTTATCATTAGGATTGAGTGTTCATTTCTGTCTTGTTCCATCTTTACATTGTTTTTATAGTTTATCATGTTCATGAGGTTCTATCTATAAGGTTGTTTGTCTTGTTGTTCTTTATCTGTTTGTTTTTTTTTGTCTTTTTGCATCTTTTACATTGTTTTCATCTTTCTGGGTCTTGTACATTTTTGCATTACTTTACATCTTTACATTGTTAGTCATGTTCATCTTCTTTTGTCTTCTACAAATATCTTTAACTGCAAACCTTGAAACTTAAAGCCATAATGATTTGACATTTATTGTGATGCTTATCGACATCGATGGACAGAAGTGTTTGACAGTCTAAAAAACGTCATCAAGTGTGTTTAGCTGTCAGTTATTCCTTTTCTTCTCTCTCTTTTCCTACTTATTCTCTGACACTAAAACTAATTACTCCCATTTATAGAACCCAATGCAAAGGCTACACAGTGTATAATCTGTGTGCCGTATGGGCTCTTTCTTCCCTCAAACGGAAGCAGTGTTTTTCTTTAATGATCAGGATTAGAGTGCGAGAGAGCATTGGAGGAGGAGGTGTGGGGGATGGGCGGGGAAATGTGGGGGCTCTATCCATATTGTACTGTATGTTCGTGACAGATTTCCTAGAGGCCAATTGGCTTCTGTAGAGGTATGCAATGAAGAAGTGATGTCATTATAGGGGTCAGTATGCCGATTTCATTCTGGTAAAGGTTTTTACAGCCTGCTGGAGACTGGAGCTGGGCAATAGGGCCAAAAATGAGCTCATGATTTAAAAAAAAATGTCCATATGGTTAATTTGTTGTGATAAATGTCAGGTTGTTTTGTTCAAGTTTGAAGGCCAGTTTTGGGGAGCAAATTCAATTAAATTTTATTTGTATAGCGGCAATCATAATCGCCGATTATCTCTAGGCGCCTTATAGTTCGAGGCCGAGACCTCATGACTATACAGAGAGTGAACCCAACAGAATCACCGAGAGCAAGACAAAGGTGACGGGGGGAGTAAAAACCTCCAGCAGAACCAGCGGCTCACATCTGCCTGAGGGGTTAGTGGACAGAGGAGAGACAAAAGAAAAGACTAGCGATCGAACAACAAACAACACAGATACTGAGTGATGTCCACAGACATTGGACTGGTCCAGAACCAGCAAACACACAGCAGGGACATCAGGTGACCTAGTGACCTAGGGCAGAGGGAAAAAGCACCCACATTGGAAGTTGGTTCCACAGGAGAGGAGCTTGGTAACTGAAGGTTCTGCCTCCCAGTCTAGT
Organism: Pseudamia nigra; assembly: GCA_029823295.1. Classification (NCBI taxonomy): domain Eukaryota; kingdom Metazoa; phylum Chordata; class Actinopteri; order Kurtiformes; family Apogonidae; genus Pseudamia; species Pseudamia nigra. The sequence goes on from JAQQAE010016393.1 coordinate 11,717, forward strand.
CTTAGAGATTCTAGGAACCACAAGTAGACCTGCACTCTGAGAGCGGAGAGTTCTGATTG